>PVIH01012490.1:0-63309 GCA_004025045.1 Sigmodon hispidus
AGGGGCTGCGGGTGTGGCCAGGTGCAGAGTTCAGCTGCCCCTGCTCCAGAGTGCGCTGGGACGCTGCAGAGAGCACAGGTCCCGGTGGCGGAACCGGAAGCAGTGTGAGGTCAACTCTCCCTCCCAGGCCAGGATACAGGCGCTGAGGCCCGCCGAGCCCTCCTCACCTCTGGTCAGGGTTCGAAACCGCCCCTCAGAGGCCCCTGCAGTTGGTTTGCTCAGTTCACTCAGATCGGGGTCGCAGTAGGGCTCTTAGTAGATTCCCTGAGCAGCAGGAACTGCGGGTGTGGCCAGGTGCAGAGTTCAGCTGCCCCTGCTCCAGAGTGCGCTGGGACGCCGCAGAGAGCCCTTAGTCCTTTTTTTTAACCTATTTTTAACAAGGTCTCCCTAAATTGCTCAGACTTGACCAGTCTAATCTGTTCATTCAGTTTCCCAAGTAGCTGAAGATTCGGTACCACCAGAATCAACATTAAAGGTTTAACATACATGTTACTTTCAGGCTTCAGACTTCGATGTTTTTAATAATTGAAGCAATTTTTAGACACATAGCATTTAATGAGTCTCAACATTCACCACATCTTTACTCAACTATAACATTTTAAATATTTGGTTTTGGGTACTTCAAATAATGGATATCATTATACATTGAATTTGTTTAGTGATTAAACTCTTTAAGCAATCCCTTTGATGCTGCTTAAGGAAGTGATTGAACATGGTTATTAACATAAAATAGTCTCAAAAATACCAAATCAGAATGGAAAGCAAGATAAGGTAAGAAACCAACATCTGTAATCCCAAGGAGAACACAGCTAGGTTCCTCTCGCTTGTTTGCTAGAGCTGGTCTTCAAGCCCAGACAATAACCTTCAGTATTCAGCCTCAGAGAGTTTTTCTTGGTTTGTTTACACTGTGGTAATGTTTGAAAATTTACCTTACAGGGAAAGGTTAATTCCTGCTATTTTTCTATTTTCCATAATTTTAGGACTCTGCAATTTACCTGAGAACTCAGAGAACTAGCAGAAATACAAGAAAATGCTGCCCCAAATTGTCATGAGCAATTTAGTTGTCTTAGATGTTCCCTTCATAAAAATGTTCTGAATTTCAGACAGAAGTAATACAGAGAGCTGCTTGTCCTCAAAAATCGAGGACAATGGGAAGTTTGGCAATTCCCTGAGTCACTTGCTCATATAATGCAGTTTTAATGGAAAAGCTTGCAACCCAGTCTCCAGTATTGTTTCTCCAGGACTGGCTTGCCAATGTATTAAGTTTTACAAAAAGTACAAGACCCTGTAACATCCTCGTTGGTGGGAAATGAGCCCTGCAGCTCCCTGTGGGTAGGGAGAGGAATGGCTGCTCCTAAATTCACATGTCATCTGACTGTATCTAAAGCTCAAAACCCCCAAAGGACCCTGCTCTGGGCACAAAGAGAAGGATGCTTTGAGACAGAAAGCAAGTTCCAACCAATGGGGCTTGGCACTTATTCTGTACCATTTTCATGGAAGAAATAGTCACTGGCAGCCAAGGCCCTTTTGCTCATTCCCACATCTGTGCTATAAGTAGGAGAAGGCTAGTACTTGAGTATGTGGGGGGGGGGTGTGAGAGAAGAATCAGTGTTTCTCTGTCTCAGCCATGCTTTGACAGTCTTCACAAACTAAATTGTTAAAATCAAAATCTCACAGTCATATCTTCCTGAGAATCACACACATATAGACACACACACATACTCAGGCAGGCATGCACACCACTGGAGACATTTTTCTGATGCATTTAGCGTTCATAATTATCTTTGTTCTCTGATACCTGAGAGGATTTCCCTACTCAAGGACTAGAAATGAACCCATCAGAGTTCTTTTTCTGCTTTGGATACGGGTTCGAGAGTCTTCTCAGGAACAGACTTCTGTGAAACCAGGAGGAGGCTGCATGTGGACTGGTCTCAGCAGTTCTCACCTCACTACTTACAGTCTCCTCTAAGTGACAAAAGAAAGTATGGGTGCCTTACCGCAAGCTGGGGAGGCGCTGAAGGACTCTTGGGACACCTAGAAGACTAACAAGGACAAGCTTCTCCTTAATAATTTTTCCTGCATCTATTATAGATTTCTATCTGAAGTCCATTAAGAGAATAAGAATCTATCCCAAAACAGTTTTAAAAGAAAAAGTAGACCTGATAATCTCTGTGTTTAATGCAAATAGTACATCTGGAAGCCTGTAGGAACCTCTCCAGTATGAAGCACAGTAGGGCCATACCCAGGGATGAGCCCATCCTCTGTGTTTTGTTTTTCCCTGGCCATCTCCAGCAGATGGAGATCACACACCTCACTGTACCCTGATTACCTATTAACAGGTACTTATGGCCCCACCTGTCCCCTGACTCCTTACCCCACTTCTAAGAGGCAAACTGGTCTCCTGTCAACCCACCTCCTGCTTTGGGTATTCAAAGGAGACAAGCTGCAAAAGAGGAGAACAAAGAACTGTGAGCCCATCCCCAGACACCCACTTAGCAACCTCATTTCCCCAGAACAACCATTATTAGAATGGCTGGGCTACACTGAGAAGCACTACCAACGACAATTAAGGACATCTATCCTCAGGTCCACTCACATTAATTATTTTTATTTCTTCTCCTAACTCCTGAGAGTTGAAGCCAGAGCATGGAACATTCTAGAACAATGCTCTATTGATAAGTTCTATCTCCAGCTAATTGTTTTTATTATTAATTCCAGGTTGCCTTAATAGCAATGAGAAGCTTTTGAGGTAGCATGGCCTCTCTTCCTGGAGGGAAATGCTCTTATATCTGAATGACTGTGCAACCTAAGAGACAGCAGATTCAAAAAACAAGCACTGGAAAGCCAGTAATAACATAGTTTGCTATGGGGTTTCTGTTTTGTTTTTTGACCCATCAATGTCAAATCTGAACATTTTACAAATGTATCAGCTAATGCTCAAATATGGTTGCTTGCATACATCATAGGCAGGTCAAAAAGTACTCTCTATATACATCTATTCAAGAGAAAATTACTTAATGGCAAGCTACTGGAGAGGGTGGGGCTATATCTAGCTTGTTTACTGCTAAGCTTTGGGCGCAGAACTCAGGAAAGGCTAAACACACAGTTGGGTGTCACTCACCCTGTGCTAAGTGCTAGGGACAAAGTAGGAATGTTACAGAATTCAGAGAAAAAGAAAATGTGAATTCAGGAAACAAAAGACCAATCACAAAAACTAGAAGATATGATAACAAAGACAGGCAGAGGTCTGCAGTGTCATCCGCAACCACCCAAGGCTCTTGCTTAATTGTGTAGGAACCTGGACTAAGGTAAAATTGGGTCCTTGGCCACATCAAGTGTGAGACAAGGTTGGATTTTATCTAAAAATGGAAAGAAATGGAGCTGGGGAATGGCTCAGTGGGTGATGTAATTATATGAGGGTGTGACTTCCATTCCCCAGGGACAGGCTGGCCCAAACAGCTTAGAGTTCCAACCCAGAGACAGGGGAATCCCTGGGAACCACCCAGCAAACTGCAGCCATAGTGATAGATACTATCTCAAAAAAATTAAAAACATGATGGATGATTCCTAAAAAATTACACTCATGATTCATCTCCTGCCTTCACCTACAAGTGCATGTGTACACACACCTGAAGTCCACAATCATGTACACATCTCCTGTCTTCACCCACAAGCTCATGTGCATACACACCTGCACAAACACAAACATGTACGCACCTCCTACCTTTACCCACAAAGAACACATGTACATACACCTGCACATATACAAATGTGTATACCTGCACATATCCAAATTGAAAAAAAAAAAAAAGGCATTCAAGGAAAAAGCAAACCACCTTTGTGAACTGTGAGCTTCTCAAGGAAGGCCCACTCTCAGGTGTGGCCACGCTTTCCATTCTCCTTGATCTTAAGCTCCATTTAAACAGGTTGCTAGGAAGCCCACTCCCATTTTGACGTGTCATTATAGAATGGTTCCAGGGTGCCTTGATCCTGAGTGGAGACACTAAAGCCAGGACCCACTGGGATTAGATTAGAAATGTCCTTTTACAAAGAACAGGTTTCTGCTAAGGGTCCTGGAAATTTTCCAGTTTAGAGCTGGTAAGGAAAAAGTGTTGGGCAGAAGTTGTCAACTGTATTGGAATTCTGAATATTCAACTGGTGAGAGGCTTCAGCCAGATTTCTGGGTGTCCTTTTTCATTTCCCAATAACTTTTTCTGTTTTTTCTTTTTTTAATTTAAAATAGATTATTTCCTCATATGATATATCCTGATTTTGTTTTTCCTCCCTCTGTTCCCCATTTCCTTCCCACTTCCCTTCCCCTCCAGACCCTTTCCCTTTCTATCTCTCATTAGAAGAGAACAATCATAAGAGATAACAAGCAAACATGACAACATACCTTTATTGACATCGGACACAACAACCCAGCAGGAAGAAGAGAGTCCTAAGAACATGCACACAAATCAGAGACCCACTCTTTCTCATAGTCAGAAGTCCCATAGAAACACTAAGCTACCGGCTATAATAAATACAGAGGCCCCATGCTTGCTGCTCCAGTCTCTGTGAGCCCTAAGAGCCTTGCTTGTGTGACTCAGAGGGTCTTGCTTTCCTGGTGTCCTCCATTCCCTCTGGCTCTTACAGCCTTTCCCTTCCTCTTCCACAGGATTTCCTGAGCTCTGAGAGAAGGGATTTGATGGAGACCCTGGAATTTAGATTCTCTCTCTGCATAATGTCTGGCTGTGGGTCTCTGCATCTCCTCTGATCAGCTGCTGGAGAGAGCCACCCTGACAATGGCTGAATAAGACACTCATCTATGAGTAAATCAGAGTATATCAGGACTCATTTTATTGATACTTTTTTAGACCAATGGTCCTTGATTTTTACTCTAGGTCAATAGGCTATCTAGTCAGTCTGTGGTTTTTGGTTACCTGAGCAGTGTTGGGTATGTGTTCATTCTTGTGGCATGGGTTTAAGTCAAATCAGACATTGCTTGGCTACTCTACCATCGCCCCAGGGTGTTCTTCAGGCAGGCCAGATTGTAGGTCAGAGGTTTTGTGTATGGGTTGCTGTTAGCATTTGTCTTTCAGTATTTGACAGGGTACCTTCCCTCAAAGGGGCGAAGGCTCCAACTCAGTTTCTCCATGTTCAGTGAGTTGTGCCGATGTTGCCGTCAGCATTGGGGCCCCTCTGTCAGTTTGCTGAGAGTGACCCATTGTCTTAACAATAGCCTGGGTTGTTCAGAGATTTCCACTGGAGTCCTTTGACCAAAAGCTCAATTGAATGCAGCCCAGTCCCACCCCACCCCTGGAAGCCTCACATGGCAATAAGAGATGGCTATTTGGGGCTCCCTACCACCCTTATTAGAAGTCCTGACTACACTCACCTTCATAGATTCCAGGAAGATTGCCCTACACTAGTTTTCCACACCTCCCACAAAGGCCGGCGGCAATTGACATGCTCTCTTCCCCTCTACCCCAGCTTCCCACTAATCCCTAATCCCCTCCATCTAGCAAATTCTATTCTACTTCCCCATCCCAGAGAGATCCACGGATCCCCTCTAGGTCCCTCTTTTTTACCTCGTCTCTCTGGATCTACAAATTGTAACTTGGCTATCACTTACCTAATGGCTGATAACCACTTACAAGTAGCTATTTATCTTTCTCTGTCTAAAGTATATCACTCAGAATGATTTTTTACCCTTAGTTCTATCTATTTGTCTGCAAATTCCATGATGTTATTTTTTTGTTTGCTTGCTTGTTTTTGTTTTTTGAGGCAGGGTTTTTCTGTATAAAAGCTGTCCTGGAACTTGCTTGTAGCCCAAGCTGTTCTCAGTCTCACAGAGATCTACCTGCCTCTGCCTTCAAAGTGCTGGGATTAAAGGTGTGTACCGCCGCCACCACCTAGCATCACGTCATTTTTTAAACAGTTGAGTAAATGAACCACATTTTGTGTTTTTGTTATTGTTTTAATCTCTTCCTCATTTTCTCCCTTCCTAACACTCATTGTTTGTTTTGTTTAGTTTTGTTTTTTAAGCTTTGATTGATTGTTTGAGGAGTCCACCTGACAAATCCCAATCCTGTCCATCTCCCCTTCTCTTCTCTCTACCCACATTCACCCTTGGCCCTTGCAATCTCCCCTCAAAACAAAAAAAATTTTAAAAGAAAAAAACCAAAGAAACAAACCGATAACAAAAATGAAACCCAAGATGATACAGTAAAAGGAGAAGCTTCTCTGATGGAGCCGAGCACCTCACGGAGCAGCTGGGCAGCACTCTAGGGCTGGCTCTGTTGTCGGGGATGCAGGAGAGCTGGCTAGCCCTGAGGGCTGAGAACAGCAGAGCTACCCAGCCCACCCTTTCTGCCAGTGGTGCCATGGGTGAGAAAAAGATGCTCTCCCCCCCACCCCCACCCCTTGCTACCTGTAGCAGGTGAGATAGCTGTGTATCCAGATTTTCCTTTGGGCCACCAGCTCAGAAATAATGACATGGAGACTTATTAATTATGAAAGTCCAATCTTAGTGTAGGCTTGTTCCACCAGCTCATATACCGTAAATCAACCTATTTTTTTTTTTAATCTATGTTCTACACATGACTCTTACCTCTCTCGCATTCTGTGTGTCTGACTTGTTCAGCATCTCCATGGAGTCTCCTCTGCACCTTGATTTTCTCCTCCTACTTCCTGTCTGTGCCCTGAAGTTCTGCCCGCATCTCCTGTCTAGCTATAGGCCATTCAGCTCTTTATTCACCACAGTAATTATCATCACATAGTGTACAAATACCCCACAATACAGTTGACTCCAAGCTCATGAGAGCGGAAGACTTAGCCCCACCCTCACCAGCTGCAACACATAGGAGCTAAACCTGTTGGAGATGCAGGTGAGCCAGCTCTGAGGGCAGGAGAGCTGATACACACACCCCTACCCCCACCCCCCAACCCCCACACAATAGCAGTCGGAAGAGAGGGTCTTACACTTTGCCTGGGCAAGACAGTAGAGCTGGCCCTGGTGGTGTGAGTGTGGGTGAGCGAGACAGGAAGGCCTAAGAGAAGAGAACTGACCTCCTTGCTGCAGACTGCATTAGGTGGAGTATCCAAAGCCGTTCCGGAGAGCTTACCCAGGTGGTGACAACTGAGAAAAGCTGGTGGGCAGACCAGCCCAGTTACCTCCCAGGCCCAGGACCAGGGCTGTGAGTTGGCCCACCCAAACATCCGCCTCATCTATGAACTGTTGGAGCATGTAAAGGGGACGAACTTACAGATCTAAAATTGCAGGAACCCCATGACACAGGACAACAGGATATCCAAGAGAAGTCCCCGTGAGAGGTCCCATTATTAATGATATAGTGGAAGCCAGAGGCTTGAAGTTTTTATCATACAAGTCTTTCACTTGCTTGGTTAAAGTCACCCCAAGATGTTTTATATATTATTTGAGGTTACTGTGAAGGATGTTGTTTCTCTATTATTTTCTCAGTCTGGTTGTTATTTGTATATAGAAGGGCTGCTGGTTTTTTTTTTTTTTTTTTTAATTAATATTGTATCCAGCTACTTTGCTGAAAAACAGTTTACCAGCTACAGTAGGTTCCCTGGTAGAATTTTTAGGGTCATTTATGGATACTGTTATATTATCTGCAAATGATGATACTTTGGCTTCTTTCTTTCCAATTTGTGTCTCCTGATCTTCTTCAGCTATCTTATTGTGATAGCTAAAATTTCAATTATCATAATGAATATATAGGAAGACAGTGGGCAACCTTGTTTTGCTTTGTGAATTTAGTTGAATTACTTTGTTGTTGACTATATGTTTGCTGTAAATTGCCTTTATTATGATAGGGTATGTCACTTGTATCTCTAATTTCTCCAGCACTTTTATCATAAAAAGTTGTTATCATGAGCGAGTTTGTCGAAAGTCTTTTCTGCATCTAATGAGATGATCATGTAAGGATTTTTTCTTTGAGTTTGATTACATGATGGATGACACTGACAGTTTTTATATGTTGGACCATCCCTGCATCTCTGGGATGAAGGCTGCTTGGTCATGATAGATCACCTTTTTGATGTGTTCTTGGATTTGGTTTCCGAGTATTTTATTGAAAATTTTTGCATCTATGTTTATAAGAAAAATTGATCTGTAATAAAATTCTTTTTTTTCAGTTTTTATGTAGTTTGCATATCAGGGTAACTTGGGCCTCATAGAAAGAACTTGTCAATGTTCCTTATGATTATATTTTTCAAAATAATTTGCAATATCGGTGTTAACTCTCTTTTGAAACTCTGGTAGAATTCTGCACTAAAACCATTTGTACCTGAGGGGTTTTTTTTGGGGGGGGGGGAGTTGAGGGAATTTTGACTGTTTCTATTTTTATTTCTTTAGGGATAAGAGGATCTATTTAAGTTGTTTATTTGACCTGCTCTTGGCTTAATTTTGGTATACCTATTGAAAAACTGTCCATTTATTTTAGACTTTGCAATCTAGTTTCTAAAGTACGTCCTATGATTCCCTGGATCTCCTCGGTCTCTGTTGTTATGTCAACCTTTTCATTTCTGATTGTGCTAATTTGGATGTTCTCTCTCTAGACCTTTTAGTTAGTTTGATAAGAGTGCATCTATCTTGTTGATTTTCACAAAGAGCCAACTCTTTGTCTCCGTAACTTGCTCCCTTCGTTTCTATTGTATTGCTTTCAGCCCCAAATTTGGTGATTTCTTTCTCTCTGCATCCTTCAGATATAATTTTCTTTTTGTTTTAGCGTTTTCAGGGATGCTGCTAAATTGCTAGTATAAAATCTGTCCAGTTTTTTTTTTTTTTCATTTTATGTAGACAGTTAGTGCTATGAGCTTTGCTCTTAATTCTACTTTCATTGTGTTCCATAAGCTGGGGTTTGCTGCATATTTACTTTTATTGAATTCTAGAAAACTTTTAATTTTTTTCTTGACCCAATTTTCATTCAGTAGACACTTGTTCAGTTTCCATGAGTTTGTAAACTTTCTGTTGTTGATATCTAGCTTTAATCCATGGAGGTAGATAGAACAAAGAGAGTTATTTCAATTTTCTTGTATCTGTTGAGACTTGCTTTGTGTCCTAGTATGTGGTCAATTCTGGGGAAAGGTCCATGAGGTACAGAAAAGAAAGTTTGTGTGTGTGTGTGTGTGTGTGTGTGTGTGTGTGTGTGTGTGTGTGTATGTGTGTGTGTGTTTCTTTTCTTTTCACTTTGCTGGTATGAGATTATTTATTTCTTATGTTTTATGGTGTAGTTAATATTTTAGGTTATTTTTTTTCTTCCAGGGTCTTCTAGAGGGCTGGATTTTTAGATGGATATTATTTAAAGTTAATGTTATTATGGAAAAACATATTTTCTCCATCTATGGTGATTAATAGTTGGCAGGGCATAGTCGTCTGGACTGGCATCTCTGGTATCTTAGAGTCTGTTACAAACTTGTCTAAGAAACTTCTGGCTTTCAGAGTCTCCATTGAGAAGTTAGGTATAGTTCCAATAGGTCTGCCTTTATGTGTTACTTGGTTTTTTTCCTTGCAACTTTTAATATTCTTTTTTTTGTTATCTGAGGAAATTTTTCTTCCATGATTTTGTTGAAAAATATTTTTTGGCCTTTGAGCTAGGATTCTTCCCCTTCCTCTATTTCTATTCATCTTAGGTTTGATCTTTACACAGTTTACAAAATTTTGGAGGTTTCAATGCCTGAGGTTCTCTCTTCCATCTCTTATACTCTATTGGTGAAGCCACAAAATTTTCATTTTCAGAATTTCCTCAATTTGTGATTTCTTTATTGATTCTGTTTTCACTTTTAGGCCTTGAATGGTTTTATTCATTTCCTTCAACTGTTTGTGTTTTCCTGGATTTCTTTAAGGAACTTATTTATTTTCTGCAGTTTTTTGTTTGTTTGTTTTCATGGAGAAAAGAGAATTATTCATTTCCTCTTTTAAGACCTCTATCATTTTTGTATAGCTGGTTCTAAGGTCTTTTTCTTGTGCTTCAGTTATACTGGAGTATTCAGGACCACCTGTGACAGGATAACTGGATTCTAGTGATGGCATACTGCCCTGGCTGTTACTGTGTTTTAAGCTGGAGTCTAGGCATCTGAGTTTGGGATGGCTATAGTTGTTAGGGTGCTGATTTCTGGATTGATCTTTTTTGGGTTCATATTTTGATCCTTGGTTTCTGTTTCTTTTTTGGATTTTCAGAGAGTGTGATGGCTGTATGTTGTCTGTTTTCTGTTCTCCTCAGCTGGTGTGTTCACAGTGAATGCCTGCTGATGGTGGAAGTTGGAACACTGAGATGAGCTTGGGGAAGGAAAACTGGAGAAGCTCATTGTGATCTCTTGAGGATGGGGTGAGAAAGGAGAGAATCACCACAACAGGTGTCCTGCTAAACAGCTAAAGATAGGCTGGAAATGGCAGAGGTGATCTCTAGAGCAGTAATGCACTGTTTTTCTATCCTGCCTCAGTACCAGAATTGCTTTGTGTTTAAGCTAATATCTGACCTCTCAACTGGTCAGTTTTATCTTTTTAAAAGTATAAAAGCTATCTTAGATGGCCTCAAAGAATCCTTATCAAATTCTCCTTTTTTTTCTCTCTCTCTCTACCTCACCTCCTACTTTTTTTTTTATTAGATGAGGCCTCAGGTAGCTCAAGCTGACCTTGAACTTGCTATATATTTGAAGATGATCTTTATCTTCTTGTTTCTGCTTCCTGACTCCCCACTTCTGGTATCACCAGCATGGAGTAGGACACAAGGTTTATGTATGCTGGGGATCCAAGGCTTCATGCACACACACAAGCCCTGTACTGTCTGAGCTGTTCCCAGCCCCCTTTAGACACTTCTGACAGCATGAAGTATGTAGAGCTCGTTTCTGTTCTGTAGCATTTGGGTGGATATGGGGCATTAGGACCATAGCTTGGAAGCAGGAGTGCATGTGCCCTCTTGATTGGGAGCCATCTGGGGAAGAAGGGGAACTACTGGGCCTGGGGAAGCTGCTGGCCGGAGGAGTTGTCCGCACTTTGTGAAAGCGGCGATGAGGCTGGCTGTTCCGAGGCCTCAGCGTTGCTGGGCAGCAGCTGGCAGGCTTTCAGGGACTTCTCATGCAGGACAAGATGTAGGCTTCCCAACAGTGCTGCAGCTGCAGAGCTTCAAGGACCCACCCACAGCCCTTCTCTCAGCCACCCAGTTCTAACCCCCAGACAGGAGACCCCAAGTTCCCATGCCAGAGTCTTCTATTTTGGAAGCCATGGTGTGTTATTAGTGATTTGTGTCACCTGCATTTAAGGACATCATACAAAATCTATCCAATATCCTCTCTGGCTTCTCTTTCTCTTTTCTTCTGTTCATTTTTAAAGGTTTCATGTATTATATGTACCATATACCCCCTTACTCCATCCTTCCTGTTCTTGCCCCTCCCCACGACCATTACCCTCTTTGTCCACCCTCAATTTTACTTCTACTTTACATCACATACACATATTTATATGTACTATATATGCTATATATGTACAATATAGGTCCATCTTATATATGCACACTATGTATATGATTTTATGTGGCTATTTAAAATCTAGTCACCTCAAAGGAGAAAAGACACAAAATCTTTGTCTTTTTAATATTAGCTTGATTAACTTAATATGATTATCTCCAGTTATAATTATTTCTCTGCAAATGATCAGACTTACATGATGTGTGCATCACATTTCTTGTTTCTGCTGATTTTATTTTATTATTTTTTGAAAAAAAACTATGCTGGTTTGAATGATCATTATTGCAAGCCTGGCCCAGTCTGTCCCAATGAAGGATGAGATATGATTTTAGATATGTTAGTCAGTTTTATCTTTGCACATACATTATAGTGTGTGCTCCCACAAACCCAGGTCTTAGAGTCTGCTGCACACTTAGGGTCTATGAGTGTGGCCACTGTCACACAGCAGGAATAAAAAAACCTAGGCTTTAGTTTCTGGCTTGTTGAGTCTCTGCATTCTGCAGCTCACCCTCACTGTTCTGTAATGTGCACAGAGCAGACGGCCACCATTGTTTCTCTTTGTGTTTCCCTAACTAAAAATAAACACCTAATACTTGTCTAAACCTCCATATTCCCACCCTCTCTCATATTTTGGAGTCCCTTCCTCTTCACAGAGGTGGGTCTGTTCTGTTCTGTGTGTAGTGATAGACGGGAAAGGGAAGGAGGGCAGGAAGAAGACAAAGTCAGGAAGAAGTAACATCAGGAAGGGGTAGGATAGAAAAAGAGGACATGCAAACGTTTCCTAGCTGTCTGTGGCAAGGCTACCTACTTTATTAACTAATGCATTAGTGCCATTAATGCTCAGCTTACTAGGAATCCACATGAGGCTTTGTGTACTCTTGACACCTTTCAAGTTCTTAACAAACTTATTCTAGGGTCAGCAGAAAGGACAGTGAGCATTCTACAAAGCCACAGGGTGACAGCATTAGAAGAGCTGTGCAGAGTGTGACTTCTGCATCCTTGGAGCTGCGGGAACCTGCTGAACGTTTGCTCTCAGTGTGTTAGAATAGATGTAGCACAGTTCACAGAGTGCGGTATTCCCAAGCAACTCATCTATCTTCCTTTCACTACTTACTTAGGAACTTTTCATTATAAAGAGATAGTTTGCAAGAGTCGAATGGATTACAGTCTCTAATCTGTTTACTTAATTAGAAAGCATGAAAAATTAGAAAACCAGCATGTTTGTGTATATATATATATATATATACACATATATGTATATATATATATTCCCCAATAGGTTTGAAATAATACATATGCTACTTATTTTATACATGGCACTAAGAAATTAACCAGTCAGCACACTTTGTAAAAATGCCTAACAAGAAACAGGAAAGCCTCAGGGACCTGGAGGGGAAGTGGAAACAGACTCTGCCCTTTATATTCAACGTGAAAATATTTTATTTGTGCCAACAAAGCATTGCTCGTGAGACAGCTTCAGAACTGTGACACTACAGATAAATTTCACATCATGTCCCAACCTTGAATTTTCCCCTGAAGGTGAGATAATTTAAAAGTAAGTGCACAGAAAGCACCCTGTAAGCGGGTACCTCTGAAATGATTTGCTAACACTCTCGTCCCCAGGATCCTTCTCGGAATGTATGCATTCATTTTCTTCTACACTTACAAATGAATAACCTCTTTATTTCTAAAATTTCACATTAACAGAAGCTTCAGGTACTAGTGGTGTTAGAAAAGAAAATCCTCCAGCTACTGCCAGAGGCAGTGGAAGGTCCCCGAGTGGGGAGTTGTGGTCCACGGGGGAGCTATCCTCGCGGGTGTTTGTGTCTGATGCACCCACTGCCTCAGTGTCCTCCCAGGCTTCCTAAAAGTTGCCTTCCAGGTTTGGACAGGGTGCTCACATGGCACCCACTCATCCCTCCAAGTCCCAGGACAGGACCAAACAAAAGGAAAGCATCTAATGCTTTCCTCAATTGCAGTTGCTCAGGACAAGTTTATCTTTTCCTCTTGTCCCCAGAAAAACCAGATATTCTGTGACCATGCACAGAGGATGTCTAGAGCCTCCACAGTGTACCCTGGAACCTCCCGGTCACAGGATTAAATTTTCATTGCAAACTGGGAATATGTTCCTGATTTGTGACAGTGGTTATAAATGAAGGGAATTGGCAGCTTTGTTCACCAGGTGGTTGGGATTTGAACTTACAAGTGTCATTTGCTATGGCAACTGAAGGACATCAGCAGAAACTTTGGGATGCGTTTGATGTTAAGGCTGCTTGATTGTTGTATTTTCTAAGTCTGCAGCAGGGCTTGAGAGGGATGTCAATAGATCAAATGAGTTGATTTTTATTTCACTGTGATTTTTTTCAGATTTTTATAAATGAATGTTGCTTTTGTGACATATAAGTGAAAAATATGCTGTCTGGCTTTGAAGAGACCTAACTTCTATGTGAAGAAACCATTTCCATAAGAGGAGGGGGTGGTAAAATGAATATCTCTTGTTATCTCTTGATGATTAAAAAACTGGTTATATCGTACATTGTCATAGCAAATCCCATCCCACAATATTCTACATTTTGCCTCTAAAATGCTTCCCAACTCCCAGAAAGAAAACTATGTGTACCCCTACCCTGGAAATTTGGGTTAGTGAAGTTTCTTCACATTCTGTATGCTATAAATTCCAAAGAGAGATAGCAACTTGAACTCCCTAACTGAGAGACATGCAATGTCCCATCTCCAGTCTCCTGTTCTAATCTTCGTGAACTTCCGATAGAATTGATGTATCACTTACATTTTACCCAAAAGTGCCCTTGATAGAATTTATCAAAACATGGCCCTTTCCATTTCACTCCACCTGCATCTCTAAGCCACTTACAAATGCTCCCCAAATCACAGGCCCTTTCTGTCTGCATTTTTCAGTTATCCAGCTGAACCCTGAGAATGTTTGCAGAACATGGATGGTTTCTCAAGAGTTAAGGCCAAAAAGCTGGTTTGAAGAAAATCTGCTTAAATATGTTGTACAACAAAACATGTTATTGTGGGTACTGGAGTTAGACTATGATAATGAATTTCAGACTCAAATGTTTTCTTTGATTATCACAAAAATATGTGAGGAGCCAAGGGTTTGCTTTCAGAGCTTGGCGTGGAGTTGGTGGCATTTTACTACCAGAGGCTAATTGTAAGAAAACTTTTTTCACAGCCAGAAATCCTGATAAGGCAAAGGAAGGGGGGAATCCCACTCTCTGTATAGATGGTTGTTTAAAAGAAGAATGAATACTAGCTACTGGTATTTAAATACTTCTGAAAGAATGTATTGGTGCTGGGTACTAGTCACCAAAAATCCCAGCTATCTGAGGTTGATGGCACTTGTTTCTAAGGCCCTCCATAGCCCTTTCCAAGTAAACAGGAAAATCTTCTCATTGGTCAGAAGAGGAGTTCTCTATTACATCATTAAACAAGTCAATAATGTTGAACAATCAAAGTGGAAGAAAATATACCATTCATCCTCGTCTCCTAGTATTTACTTACTGTCATTATTCATTACTAGGAGCCTGAGGGTTTACTGTAATTTTTTTAATTGGGTCCAGCTGCCATGCCTTGCTTATATACCAGGCAGGATGTGAACAAGACAGACCTAAGAGAAAGATGGGCATATTGCCTGATAAAGGATTACTGTGGAAGAGAAAGGCTGACCTACAGTCAGGAAATGTTAATCATTTTTACACCAAAGTGAGTGTAACGTTTCTATAGGGAAATTACTTCAATCTGGTCAGTGCAAGGAGCAGTATGTATAATCGGATTGCAAATAAGGTTTGATCACATTCCAGCTTAATCTACTCTCTGAGCACCATTTACGCCACTAAATCAAACCCAGAGAAGCTGCCTGCGCCGTTTTACAGTCATTACACCCAAGGGGTAGGGACTTGGTAATAAACAGCAAATAAATCGAAGCACTGCCTTGCCTGCTACAGGGCATTTCTAATTATCCTCTAGTTTAGCTGAAAATTGCCAGGCTCTCGTCACAGCCTTTTTCAACTGCCGCCGAGGAAAAGTGAGACTTCTAGGCAGAATTAATTGCAAATATGGAAAAATGTAGATTGTGCTTCCATTCCACCCCTTCCTGCCCCCCCCCATTGCTCCACCATCCTATTGGAGGCATTTAAGAAGCCCTGAGCAAACCACTCACACTGCCTTCATCTGTCTCCCTCTTCTTGTGAAGGAATCGCAAATTCAATGTCTTTAGACTACAGCATGTTTCACTTTGGATCCGAAGAGTCACCAGTTCTAATAGCAGTAACTTACAAATCACCTCAAAGGGGCTGATGAAGTAAAGTCACAGAGGCCCATTGCATGCTTGGGCTTCTGAGTGAGTAAAGTTGCCAACCCATGGAATCACACTATGGAAACTAAACGTTGCAGGTGCCTTAGGTCTCTATTGCTGAATCATCAGAATATCACCAAGGTGCAGTCTGAAAGGCATGGCCCCAGGAATCCATTTCAAAGGAATGACTGAACTGATCACCTTGGGAATGCTTGGGAAATACCATCAGAAGATGAGAACTGACAGGACCTTCAAATCCTATAATCTATCTGGAATAAAAGCAAGATTGAAGCCTTTCTCTGTGCAGAAGCACAGGCATGGTATGGCCTAAGACAACCTGTACCTCAAGTTCAAGGGTGATGATTTCAAGGTAAATATTTCTTGAAGTGGTGTCTTCAAGAATGAGGTGTCTTCCTAAATGGAAAATATACCTTATTATGGAACCTACTTTTTAAAGCGAGCCTATAACCTCCCCTAAAGGTTTAGGCAGCCCTGGTCCACATCTAGCTCTCGCCCCACCCCCAACCCTGACTAACTTTCCAGACTTGGATGCAATGCTTCTTCTTTGGGCATCTCAGAGTAAAGAATTCCCACATCCTGAATCTGTGAAGGCCTCTGCTTTCTCTCCATGCTAGACAGCACAGAATTCTGTTAGACTCCTCTCCAGCCTTCACCCTGACCCTGGCTTCTCACCCAACACTGCCATTATCCAGCCAGCTGGGGAAGGGAAACTCTTCCTCCACTCAAATACCAGGGTGACTGGAAGAAGAAAAAGTTCTCTTTCAGCACTGCAAAAGCCAAGGCAGGGCTTTCCACACACGGCACCTTCACTGTTACCACAAAGACAGTGCTGGTGGCCAGGAGCTGGAGGGAAGTGGGGGTTGGAACAATTCTTTAATTATGATAGAGTTTCTATGTGGGATAGATGCTGGTGACATTTACACAACACCTTGAGTGAACAGGACAATTATATTGTGCATTTTGAGATGGTTAAATTGATTGCTCTGAATATCTCATTGCAATAAAATGCTACATAAAGGTTTGGAGAGATGGCTAATTCAGCAAAGATCTTGCTTTTGAAAACTTAAGAACCTGAATTTGATTCCAGAAACCAATGTTAAAAAGGATATTAGGTGTACTGATGCATTTCTATAATCCCAGCACCAGGAAGGTAGAAGCAGGTGGATTCTTGAGGTTCCCAAGCCAGCTGGCCTAGTCTAATGCATCTATTTTTATTCCTTTGCTACTAATACACAGTAACCATTAACTAAGCTCTAGAAATAGATACTCTTGAGGCAAACAGTACATATAGAAGTAACACATGTAGGTCCTATATAACATGGGGTTTGTCCGATGCATTGTTTGGAGCAGGCTGAGGATGACTGCACTCCATAGCAAACATTATCTCCCTTCCAATTTAGCATTTTCCTGTCTTCAATGTAGAAATTTCCATGTTTCCAAGAAACCCAGCCTGAGTTTCTGTGGGTGAGCGTTGGGACTTGAAGTGATGCACAAACATGTCATAGTTGAACATCCCCAGCTGGTTCTCCAGCACAGCAAACTACATGACAGAAACAGTGACCATTCTTAGTGTGCCAAACCAGCCTCAAATGAGTCAGAGTTGAATGTCAGGGTGTGGGACCATGTCACTTGTTAACCAGGTCGTTGTATCTTAGCCTGCTGTGTTCATTTTTCTGTCTCCAGCTATATTATAAAGTTATGTTCCTTATTGTAAGGAGGAATCCAGAGTTCTCTACTTATCTGAACAGACAGTGCTGTCATCTAAATCAGCCAAAGGATCACTAAGAATCAACACAAGAAACAACTTTATATGGAAATGCATAGCTTGCTCTTGGTAGTTAAATTTGTGTCCCTTACTCAACGGTATTTTTCTTTTCTAACCCAGTATCTTAGATGCAGCCTCTTCAAGTGCATTCTAGTTAATATGATGTCACCAGGGCCAGCCCTACTCTTTATGACTGGTGTTAATATAGAGAGGGAAGGCCAGGAAGACAGAGATATGTGGGAAAATGCCAGGTGATCACAGAGACAGAGAAAGGGTACTGAAGCTACAAGTCAGGGTGCCGACACCAGAAGCTGGACCAGTTCTACCCAGAATCTGAGGAAGCATGGCTCTGCTGATGCCTTATCTCAAACATCTAGTCCAGCACTGTGGGACATGTGTCTGTTGTCTTAAACCTGCAGGTCTGGGGCCCTTTGTTACCATGGCCCTAAGACACCTGTACACTGCATTTCCCTGAGAATCCATTTTCTGTAGAAGCTATATGAAAACAGTGTCTCCATCTTAGAGGAGATCTCTGTGCTCCTACATTGTGTCCTTTCTTTTAGTTCTGAGGCAAATTAATTAACATGATACAGAAAAGGGAGAATATGGACGCTGGAGCCCTCTCTACAAGCCCCCATAGTTCTTTGTTCCCCATTATTGCACTAAATTATTTAATTGGGTCCCTGTGATTGTGCTCAGTCACAAGAAAAAACACAGTCTATTGTGAGGTGCCCTACACCCATAATGCAATATCAAATTCAATTCCCATCAAAAGCGCTCGCTGCTAAAAGCCTGCTCCGTGGCTGCGGATTAATGAAGATCTGCAGTGGGCAAAGTGGTGGTCGTAGAGACATTATTTTCCTCCAATAGAAAGCCTATTCTTGAAGAACAATAAAAGCAGAGAGAAGCGTTAGTCTGCTTATAGATGGAAATAAATCAAAAATGAATAAGAGGCTTGATGGAAATAGTCTGAAAGCAGACTAAATTCTGAAAATACTGCTTTGGTTTTGTGAGGAAATTTTCTTTGTGCGTGTGTGTGTGTGTGTGTGTGTGTGTGTGTGTGTGTGTGTGTGTGTGTGTTTTCCTCTATGATTTTCTCATAAAGTACTGCAGGATGGAGAATCAAAAGCTTTGGCAGGAAGAACAAATCTAAAATTCAAAGTCCAGTTATAGACAATCAGTATTTTATCATCACAGCTCAACCCAGCCTTGCTTCTTCTCTTGCCAGTGGGGGACTTGGGATTGCATGTAAGCCTGGGGCATGGGCACCACATCCAATGAGATGAGAACCACAAAGATGAGGCTGTGTGTAGCAATCAGATACTTGGATGGACTGACTCTTGGCTCTAATCCCCTTGCTCTTGGACACTGATTTCCCTTTCTTCATGTGTCTTCTCCCGATATCCTGAAGACTTTTTTGTGAAGGACTTATCCTCGCCTTCCTTGCTCTGACTCTAATTTTAAGGTTTCTTCTATTCCTTGATGAATTACTCAACTTAGTAACTTCAGTCTTCTTTAAGATCTTTCTTGTCTTATTTCCCACTCACGTCTTATCTATATTGCACTTTCCATACAGGTGCATATTAAACTACATGTGTTATCCAAGATGGTGGCCACCAGCCACGTTTGTCAATATGTTCCTTAAATATGGATAGACTAAACTGAGGACTACTCATAAATTACCCATAGGGTTTTTGAAACATTAATTTTAAAAAATGCTACCTGTCAATGGCTTTAACATTTTATTTCTATGTCTAAATGATACATTTTCTGCTGAACATCTGAGGCTTTAGAGTACCTCCAGCCTTTCTACATGTAACAATCTAAGCCTGTGTCATAAGCATAAGACTGAACACAACATTTAGGTAAGACAACAAGTTCCTTAGAGTCTGGAGATACAGTTCAATCAGTAAAGTGCCTGATGTACAAGACTGAGGACCTGAGTCCAATCCCCAACACACACATAAAAAGTTGAGCTCAATGGCAGATGCTTATAATCCTAGCACTAAGTAAACAGGCAGGAGAATCCTTGGGTTCACTCGTTGAATTAGTGAGCCCCACATTCCTGTGAGAGACCCTATCATTCCTGAAGAATCACATCTCAGATTGACCTCTGACCTTCTTATGCTTCTCATGCAGATACCCATGCGTGCACCCCCACACGGACACACACACACACACACACACACACACACACACACACACACACAGAGTTCATCAGATGAAAGCCAAGTTCCAGGCATCCTTACATGTTTCTCTCTGAGGCACTTCTTCTGAGGCCTGTGAAACCTGTTCTTTCCTCTTGAGGGCACACAGATGAGCTAACTCCAGCATTGTCCATCTTTTCTTTGGCTCCTTTCCCTTCCTGGGAGACCATTCTATCCTCCATATTTGATTGTGATCCTATCCCCATGGTATGTTAAAGATCCATTCATATGTCAGTGTGAATGACAGATTATGCAAAAGTCCAGCTTCATCTGGCATTGTCCTTGTAGCAAAGGCAGAAATCTCTGTGTTAGTATAAAGCAAAGTGCATATGCATCATGCACTCAGTGAGCTTCAGGGAGGAGACTCTATTACACATCGAGTCTTGAGAGGCCCGACAGGTCACCTGGCCTTCTTCAATGCTTCATTTTCTACTCAAGTGTCTAGGAACAGAACTGAAGCTTTTGCAAAGGGCTCCTGAAGAGGAGTCATACATGACCCTCCCCCAACCAGACGCCGTCATGCCATCGTTATTCATCCCCTCTGTTTGCCTGTGCCCTCTCTCTTCCTGTTCTTGCACCACTACTGAATCTTCTATACACCATCATCCTTCTTTATGCTCCCAACCATGGCTTTCTGTCCTTAGTGTCCTGGTGGTGGTTGGCAGTTTCCACTTCACCGAGTACCCTTCCTTCTTACACATGAGTACCATGGCTACTTTAGAGTCTAATCCATGGGATTCTTAATTGTGAAGGAGCTTCCATTTCTCAGAACATGAACTCACAGAAAACCTTTACTGGTGAAATTCCCTTTCATGTGCAATCCAGACCTTCCCTTGGCCTGAATAGTCTGGCCTCACTGCCTTGTCTTTGGGAGCTCCCTGCTCTGCGATGTACCTGACTTCATTGGCTTCATCCCTCACCCGCACCCTGCTTAATTCTGTGATACATTCTGGCCATAGCCTCCTTCCCACCAGCTAACTGCCTCTGCTCCTGGGACCTTCTACTGGACCATCTCCCTATTTCTAACTTGGCCAGCATGCTAAGGATTTTAGTTAGAAGAATGTTATTTATTTAATGTGACCTACCATTATTCCAGTTACTTACTGATTTAGACTTGACAAAATATGAACTTAATTCTCTTCTCACTTGACAGTGGCAATCCCTTTGAGATCTCTTAATTGGCTTATAACTGCACTTTGAATCAAGCCTTTTCCTGTCTGAAATTACAAAGTTCTTGTTACCTCAGGCTCCTGTTCACATGAGTACACCCCTGCAGAGAAAACAGAACCGTCCAATTCCAGCTTCACCGCCCTCATCATCACCTCAGGCCTCCATCCATCCATACAAGGTTTATGTTTGCACTTTTTCCCCAGGAAGGATCCTTCTTCCTTTAGAGGAAAACACCATTCCTGTTCCTTCTGTAAACACACTGCCAATACTTCATTCCTCTCTCAGCTTCTTTAATTTCTTCCTCTTATCCAGCTCTTTCTGCTCTGCTTATTTAATTCTGAAAAAATATTTCAGTGATGCTTCCACTCTTAAAATTCTACCTTCATTGTTTAATATCCTTAAGGTGCCCCACACTCACTTCTATGTCTCCTAGTGACATCTAGAAACATCTTTAAAGATGGCTTTCCTTTCAAATCCATTGACTCCAGAGACTTCATATTACTCTTCATTCGTACAGCCTTGGCCATCCCTGATCTATTATCTTTGCCCGAGAATAATTCACTTTAAACTTTTGCCACTTGGCGGGGGTCACCTGCATGACTAGAGTGTCTATGACATAACTAGGTCATAGTTGTGACTGACAGAAATACCTGTAGGAAAGAAAGGTGTATTCTGATTATAGGTCTAGAGGTTTTATTTAGTCCCTGGTTTCCTGGTCCCATGAGTTTGCGCAGAATATCATTGTGGTGATTTGGGTGATATAATGTGCATTTAATAAAGTTTTTCTGAAAAACAGAGGACAGAGCCAAGCCACAGATTTAGCCAAGGATGTCAGGGAGTGGTAACCCACACCTTTAATTCCAGCATTCCAGAAAGGTAGAGATCCGTGTGGATCTCTGTGAATTCAATGCTAAACAGAACCAGGCAGCAGTGGCACACACCTTTAATCTTAGCAATTAGGATCTCATGCCTATGCTCCCAGGACTTGGAACACACACACACACACACACACACACACACACACACACACACACACAGAGGCCTTTAATTCTAGCACTAGGAAAGATGAACCAGGAAGTGAGATGTTTGGGCAGAGAAAGAAAGATAAGGTGGGAGGAGGCAGGGGTTCAGCCCCTCACCTGCAACCCACTTGCCTTTCCACTGAGGATTTCTGAGACAGGATTTTCCCCTTTAGGTGTGAGGAGTGGCTGTGGTTTGTTCCTTTGTCTCTCTGATCTTTCATCTTCTCCCCCAAGTTCTGTCTCTAAACTTTTATTAATAATATCAAGTAGAATTTGTGCAAGACATCACAGTGACAGAAACAATGATCCATCATTGTTTACTTTGTGGGTTTAGCTTTCAAAGTACACCCCAGTGACGTACTTCCTCCAACTAAGACAAGTTCCCACAGTATTCCTAGATGAACACCACATGTATAACACTGGAGTATATGGGGAACATTTTATGTTTGAGTCCTGTCTTAGTCAGCTGTCCTATTGCTGTGAACAAACATCATGACCATGGCAACATACTACAATTCTTCTCTGCAACCTCTTAAACCAGGCCCTCCCCCTCTCAGTTCAAATAACACTCAGCACCACTGTCTTCCATGTTTCTACTAATATGGTTCATTAAACTTCACTTTCTGCTGCTTTCCTAAACCAAACTCCCTAAGTCCAAATTCCTCCAAACAAAAGCATAGTCAAGCCTATCACAGCAAAACCCCACTCCTGGCATCAACTTCTGACTTACTTAAGGTTTCTATTGCTGTGAATATACACCATGACCATGGAAACTTTTATAAAGGAAAACATTTAATTGAGAATGGTTTATAATTTAAGATGTTTACCCATTATCAACATGGTGGGAAGCATGGTGGCATCAGACAGACATGGTGCTGGAGAAGGAGCTGAGAGTTCTACATCTTAAATCGCAGGCAACAGGAGGTGAACTGTGTCCTACACCAAGCATAGTAGATTTCAAAGCTCACCCTCACAGTGGCACACTTCCTCCAACAAAGTTACACCTTCTAGTAGTGCCACTTAGGGGCCATTTTCTTTCAATCCACAAGTCATAATATTTGTGATTCCACTTCAACTTCCCTTTCTAGCCTAAGTCCCCAAATTTCTATTTTAAGTATCTATTTATACAATCTTCACTTGAATTATTTGCACACATATTTTCATACATTCATATAGTACACAGTACATAGATCTTACTCTCCATCTGTAGACCTTAGTGTCTCATGGGCCACTGCATATCTCTCAACCTTTTCACCCCTGAACAAGGTCTGACAAGCATTTTGCAGAAACCCACACCAGGAAGTATTCCCTGACTTACCAAAGTTACATATCTACAGTTCCAGCCTAGATTCCAAGACTTTAATTTCAACATTAATTACAGAATATACTTGTTCATTTTATATGACAGTTGATTGTGTATTCTTGTTCCTGATACTACAGTCTAATCTTCTTTCAAGCAGGGTTCTGAGAATAAAACTTTTTCTTCTTATAGAATGAACCTATATTTTATAATGAACATTATATATAAATAATGATATTTATTAATATATCACCACAGGGCTTGGTTGGGGGCCTGGACAAATGACTCCATGAGTAAGAGCTCTTGCAGAACTCAGATGCCCAGCACCTATGCAAACAGCCAGGCTCAGCCTCACTCAGTAACTCTGCTGATGTTGAAGACAGAGGTTGAAGGATCATGAGGCTGCTGGATGCTAGCCCTGGTCCAGTGAGAGACCCTGTCTCAAGGGAATAAGGTAGAGAGTGATAGAGCAGGATATTGGTATCATCCTTTTACTCCCATGTACATGCACACATATGTGTGCAGACTTGTATATAGCAATACACATGCATATGCTCACACACAGACACACATATGCTCCCACATCTACACATAAGAAAAAAGCAAAAACTAGTTGTTCTTTGTCTGGAACAGTAAATCACCACTAGGTTTATCCATGTCCTAATAAATTGATGATGGTTCTGCATCAGTAAAGTGTATTTTGAAAGCCAGCCAATAAACAATAGCTTCATTCCGGTTACTATCTTTCACATAAACAAATCAGTATAAGTCTTGTTGGAGTGTCAAGCAATTTCTAAACACATTCACCCTGGGAAAATCCAACTATCTGAATTTTCCCAAAATACCTTTAAAACCCATAAATCATTTCATATTTTCATGGTAAGTAGATTATCTCAGAAAATCCCTATAATAATTATAATCATTTTTCTCTCATATTCTTTCAATGTTTCTATTTTTCACACTTATGCCATTTGGCATTTGGTAAAAAAAAAAATCAAGATAATTTCAATTTTGAGTTTACTGCACCTTTCCCAAATAGAACATTCCTTTGTGTTCCATTCAGTGTTCTCCTAGAGAATTCAATTTTGTCTGAATATGTTGCTATATCACCTTTTTTTTTGTTCTTGCTTTCCTGGTTTATATTTCCTAAGCCTTTTTTTTTAGCTGCTATAGTAATTTATTTATTTACTGACTTTATTATTTATTCACATGTATATGTGGGTATGTACATGGCATGGTAGGGGCACATGTGAAGGTCAGCAGAGTCCACTGAATCTGAAAATCTGTTCTTTCCATTCTATAAATCTATAGGCTTGATCTTGGATTATCAGAACTGACATCTGCCATGCCATCTCACCAGCAGTCATTTTAATGATGTAATTTTTATTAATATTGTATAGCAGAATTATAATTTTAGTTCATTATAAAATCTCAGTTAAAAAAGAATTTAATACCTTCATGTTAATTATAATTTCTGAAGCATACTGTCTCATTTTGTGTTTCATTTTCAGAATTCTTTATTTTTCTTTCTCCTGGCTTTCTTGCTCATCTCTGCAGTGGGTTGAGCTTTGTTTTGCTTTATTTGACTCCTTTCTTTAGACCCAGTTGGGGTTTGAAAGTTCTTGGAAGAGAAGAGAGAGATTAACTTATAGTTAGTCATAAGCTCCAAAGGCCTTTATAGCAATACTTACCAGCTTGTTTAGACTTGGGGCAGAAGCAGCCAACCATCAAATAAAAGATAAAGTCTCTTCTTTATGAGGGCAATGTCTCCCTCTGGGTATTCTCCTTGGAATAAAAGCATTGAATACCATCTCCAGACTACAGCAAGGATTAACAGCTTTTTTTTTTTTTTTTTTAATCACACTTTGACTGACCAGGGAGCCAAATACTTCCTTAATATTCCTTAATATTTATGTGAACCTAGTCTCAAAATACTTATCTCACAGTGACTTCCAGGAGCCCATAACATCATTGCTACCATTTTTTTTTTTTAGGATGACCCTGATGAACTGAGTCAGCTATGATTCTCTTTTGTAATTATGCTGTAGATCACTTCATACTATAATGATCCTCAGTAATGCCAGACATGCCCTCAGATGTACTAGGATGACTAGCCTATACCAGTAGGAATATAATGTATTTTATATAATTGTCTACATGAATAAATTTCAATTTTAAGTTTTTGAGAGACGGGGCTGGAGAGATGGCTCAGAGGTTAAGAGCACTGACTATTTTTCCAGAGGTCCTGAGTTCAATTCTCAGCAACCACATGGTAGCTCACAACCATCTATAATGACATCTGGTACTCTCTTCTGTATATTATGTAGCAGGAAATCAGGAACTATACGTGTGAACAGATCGCTTCAGAGGGCCAGAGCCGAGCAGGGCGTGGTCAACTAAAAAGAGTTCCAAAAATAGACTTCCAAAAAAAAAAAAAAAAGACCAAGACAAAAACCTGGCAGGGCCCGGACCTCTTTCGAGAGTTCCAGACCAGTTACACAGTTTACAGACTCATGACGGGGCTTCCAAACGGTTGGCGGTTCCGGTTTGCGACACGAGTATTCGGAGGTGCAGCGTGTAGGTAAAAAACTTTTGTTAAAAACACTCCAACACACTACAACCTTACCCCTTCACCGTTTCTTAAAACCTTCTCTATTTTATAAATGATCCTCACAAAATAAACCTCATTTAAAACATATTTCACAACAAATTCTTACCACAATAATTGGTGTTTAATGTGGGGTTTTGTTAAATTAAAATAATGATTAAGTTTTAAACCTCCCAAACCCAAAATAAACAATTAAAAAAACTTACTACAACAATATTGTATACATAATAAATACATCTTTCTTTAAAAAGCTTTTGAGAGACACACAGAGAAATTTTCATTCTGTAACTATTAACCATAGTTCCCACAGTGGGGATTTAAAATAAAAGTTCTAGTAGGTTTATATTAATCTTGGGCATTGGTCTCCATACAATTGCATCAGTACCATCTGATTCATCAGAGACACTGCTGAAACATTTAAGGCTCTCCATATAATAACTATGTTATTCACTCTATATCTTAAACTTTTTATGTATACAACTATGGTGAATTGAATAACACCCCTCCACACACTCATACTATAGGGTCAAGCATTTGAACACTATGTCCTCACTTAGTAGCACTGTTTGCAGAGGCTATGGAAACTGTACAAGGTAAAGCTTTGCTGGAAGAAGTGTGTAACTGGATGTGGGTTTTGAGAGTGTGTAGCCTCCATCATTTTCCTAGTCCTTTTCTACTTCATGTTTGTAGTTTGTGGTCTCTAACTTTCTTCCTTTAGCTGCCCTCTGCCATGCTTCTCTGCATCTATGGGCTCTACCTCTGTAACCATAAGCCAAAGGAACTATTTCTTCCTTAAATCTCTTTTGATCCTGATGTCTTATCACAGCAACAAAAAGTATAGAAATATGGTCTTTCTTACCATATTACACAAAATAAAACAACTCAGCATAATAGTTCCCTTTTGCTTTGTATTTTAAGATTCAGAGCTAACCTCACTGTTTCATTAGAGAAGAAAAAGCCAGACTTCCATTCCCTAAACCCAAGCCCTGAGATGGGGCCCGCTTCAGTGGTAGAACATAGTCCACTCAGACCACAGCTGGCGTAATAGCACTGCAACCTCATGAAAGCAGCTAACCCTATGAACACAGAGCTTATTAAGAGCCCTCAGACCAGCAACCCACTAAGAGCCAACCAAGAACTAACCAAGACTGAACTGAGGAAACAATGGGAAGATATCAGTACAAGAATACATACATCAATACAAAAATCAACAAGACAACACCAGAAGAAGCAAGTGGTTCTATAGCTTCAAAACCTGAACATAACAATGAAGAGGAAACTACCTTAAAAACAGCTTTATGAAACTAACAGAAGCCCTAAAAGAGAATATAAAAAACTCCCTTAAAGAAATAGAAGAAAATACAGGGGCTGGAGAGATGGCTCAGCGATTAAGAGCACCCTCTGCTCTTCCAGAGGACCCGGGTTCGATTCCCAGCACCCACATGGCAGCTAACAACTGTCTGTAGTTCCAGTTCCAGGCAAACACCAAGGCAAATAAATAAAGTTTAAAAAAAAAAGAAATAGAAGAAAATACAAACAGAAAGTTAGAAGAGATGAACAAATCCCTGAAAGAAAATAAAATAAAACAAGCAAACAAACAGGTGAAAGAAACAATCCAGTAATTAAAAAATAAAATAGAAGCAATAAAGAGGGCACAAACCAAGACAAAGCTAGAAATAGAAAGCCTGAAGAAAAACAAAAAGATCTGGAACCACAGATTCAAGTATAACCAACAGAATCCAAGAGATGGAAGAGAGAATCTCTGGAGTGGAAGACTCAATAGTGGTAATAGATATATCAGTTAAAGAAAACACTAAAACCAAAAAAGACATAACACAAAATATCCAAGAAATTGTCCATGAAAAGGCCAAACCTGAGAATAATTGGAATAGAAGAAGGAGAAGAACACCAGCTCAAAGGCACAGAAAAATATATTTAATAAAATCATAGAATAAAACATCCCCAACCTAAAGAATGAAATGCTTACAAAGATACAGGAAGCCTACAGAACACCAAATAGATTAGACCAAAGAAATCTGCTTACCATATAGTATTCAAACCACTAATCCTACAGAACAAAGAAAAAATACTAAGAAGTACAAAGGAAAAGGCCAAATCACCTATAAAGGCAGACCCATCAGAATAACACCTGACTACTCAGTGGAAACAATGAAAGCAAGAAGGTCCTGGTCAGACATTATACAGACACTAAAAGTGCATGGATGCCAATCTAGACTACTGTACCCAGCGAAACTATCAATCACCATAGATGAAGTAAGCAAGATATTTCATGACAAAACCAGATTCAAACAATACCTAACCACAAATCCAGCTCTACAAAAAGCCTTAGAGAGGAAACTAGAAATACTCAAGTAACCACAAACAATTGATAAGCCCACAAAAGAAAGCCCCTCCAAAAAAAAAAAAAAAGGAAATACAAGCTACTACCAAAAATGACAGGAAATATCGATCATTGGTCATTAATATCCCTTAATATCAATGGACCCAATTTACCTATGAAAAGATGCACCCTAACACAATGGATACAAAAACAGAAACCATCCTTCTGCTGTATACAAGAAACATACCTCAACTTCAAAGAAAGACACAGGCTCAGAGTAAAGGGTTGGGAAAAGACTTTCCAATCAGATGGCCCTAGGAAACAAGCAGGTGTAGCCATTCTAATATCTAACAAAATAGACCTTATATTAAAATCAATAAAAAGAGACAAGGATGAATACTAGTTATTCATCTCAGGAAAAATCCACCAAGACAAAATTTCAGTCTTGAATATCTATGCCCCTAATACAAGGGAACTTACATATATAAAGGAAACACTACTAAAGCTTAAACCTCATATCAAACCTGACACACTAATAGTGGGAGGCATCAATATCCCACTTTCACCCTTGGATAGGTCAACCAGACAGAAACTCAACAGAGAAATAAGGGACTGAGCAGAAGTGATGACCCAAATGGACTTAGTAGATATATACCAAACCCTCCACTCAAACAAAAAGAAATATACATAATTCTCAGCGCCCCATGGAACTTTCTCTAAAATTGACTACATACTGGGTCATAAAGCAAATATCAACAAATACAAAAAAAAATGGGTATAGCTCCTTGTACCACATCAGATCACCATGGTCTAAAGTAAAAGTTCATCAACATCAAAAATCACAGAAAGCCTCCCAACTCATAGAAACTAAACATCATTCAACTGAACCACCTCTGGGTCAAGGAAGAAATGAAAGAAATCAAAGACTTCCTATAATTCAATGAAAATGAATCCACAACATACCCAAACTTATGGGACACATTGAAGCAGTCTTAAGAGGAAAATTCATAGCACTAGATGGCTATATGAAAAGACTAGAGAAATATCACACAAGAGAACTATCAGCAGAGCTGAAAGCCATAGAACAATTAGAAGCAAACTCACCTAGAAGGAGTAGACGGCAGGAAATAATCAAACTTAGAGCTGAAATCAATACAATTGAAACAAAAAGAACAATACAAAGAATCAACGAATCTAAGAGTTGGTTCTTTGAGAAAGTCAACAAGATAGATAAACCCTTATCCAAACTAATCAAAAAGCAGAGAGAGAGTATCCAAATTAACAAAATCAGAAGTGACAAGGGGGGATATAACAACAGACCCCCAGGAAATCCAGATAATTATCAAGTCATACTTTCAAAACCTATACTCTACAAAAATGGAAAACCTAGAAGAAATGAACAGCTTTCTGGACAGGTACTACTTACCAAAATTAAATCAAGATCAGATTAAAGACCTAAACAGACCTATAACACCAAAGGAAATTGAAGCTGTCATTACAAGTCTTAACTTTAATGTTAAAAGATATGTTATTTTGGAAAAAAGAAAAAAGGAAAAAAAAAAAAAGCCTCTTCCATTACAATGATCTCCACGTGAACAAGACCCAACATTGGGCTGTTTTGATGAGAAACACATTTCCTGGCATGCAGATCATCAACAAATATTTATAAAATAAATATACACCCTGGTGGTGATGCAATCATCTTACACCTTAGGCCATTTTTTTACATCTTAGTTTGTGTGGTGATTTGAATAGGAATGGCCCCATAGGCTCAGGTATTCAAATGCCTGGTCATTAGGAAGTGGTGCTGCTTGAGAGGGATCAGTAGTTCTGCTCTTACTGAGTGAGTGTGGCCTTCTAGCAGGAAGTGTGTCCCTGGGAGAGGGCTTTGGGTTTTCAGAAGCCCAAGCCAGGCCCGGTGGCTCTCTCTTGTCTTGCTGCCTGCAGATCTGGATGTGAAACCGTCACATAGCATGTCTGCCTGTGTGCCACCATGCTCCCTGATATGACAACAATGAGTTAAACCTGTACCTGAACCTGTGACAACTCCCAGTCAAATGCTTTCTTTTATAAGAATTGTCATGGTCATGCTGTCTCTTCACAGCAATAAAACATTGACTAAAACAGTTTATGTACTCTTTGTTGTATATTATTTTAAACTCACTTAAAATTTTTAGTTGGAAGATGATAAAGAATGCAGGTGAGAACGTAATGGAAAAACAAAAAATAGAAAACTAAAGTGAGAAGAGTCTGAATAACTACTGAATGAGAGTGCAGCATTTGTGAAGCATCATCACTTTTTTAAGTTTGTATTTTTGCTTATTAATGCTTTAAAAGAAAAGCATAATGTAAGCCAATGCATTGTGTATGTAATTGTTTTAGTTACTTTTATCATTTCTGTGAACAAATACCTGACAAGAAGTAGGTTGTAAAGTATTAATTGAAGCTTCTAGTTGGAAGGGAAGGATACAGTTCATCTTGGTAGAGAGGGCAGCAGGATTGGGTTCCTGTTTGTGGGAGCAGGAGTGTGACCCCGAGGAAATGCTCATATCTCAGAAGATCAGGAAAATGGAGAGCTCAGGGTGGAACCAGGTCTAGCTATAGCCCACGAGGCATGATCAACACCAAGTGCTCCATTTTGTCCAGCTAGGCTCCACCTTTTGAAGGTTCCTCAGTCATTCACACTCAGATCAATGACCTAAGCAAGACACAACAGGGCACTGATTAACCTGTCTGTTTATAATTACTACTGGGGCTGCTGTCTCATGTCAGGTGTGGTGCTAAAACGATGGGGTATGGCCTGGGCATGAAGAACCTCACACATGCTTACTGTCACCATTAAAGTAGAATTGGCATAGAAACGCTACTGCAACAGGTGGATATCATTGGTACAGTGAGAAAAACTAAGAAATTGTGACACTGTGAAGATTATGTGACCTGAACCTTGACAGAGCTAATGGAAAGCATGCTGGGGAAGGTGCCAGTGTTTCTGTACCCAAGCAAAGAATATCTGAATGTTCAAAGGTAACACACAAGGCTGGTTACCTTAAAGAGCAAAGATTTAAATTCTACTTAGCTACACATCACCTAAAGGCACAATTAGAATTTTTTTTTTTTTTTGGTCTTAGGAAACTTTATTTCAAGGTAAACAATCATTAATTAGTCTTTGTGGTCTACTTCCATAATTTGCAGCAACATATTGTTTCTTACAGATTTAAACAACCAACCACTTCATCACTTGTTAAAACCATAGCTGAGCAGATACTTAGTGTTTAAAGAGAAGAGGAGGCATTAATTTTGAGACAGAACATTTTGACAAACTACTACAAAATGATTCAAGCATTATTACTATGTCTATGCTACTCAACATTTCACAAAAAGACATGCATTATAATCATCTTAAAGTACCTTAAAACCTTCCAATGACACTTCCTGTGTCAGAATTCCACAGGTTTTACTGGGATTCAGATGAATATATGTATTTTTACCCAGCCCCTAGAATTACCTTCACCATCAAGAATGGATAAGAACATTATGCATACTTTTGGTGATGCTCAGAGGAAGTAATTATATCTTCATAATTCCTCAAGATGAAGTCTTAAAAGGGACTTAATAAAACAATAATAGAAGATAGAATTTTTTTTCATTTTGGTTTTTATTGTTGTGAAGAGACACCATGACCACAGCACCTCATGTAATTTAAATGATTTAAAGAAAATTATTTAGTTGAGGCTGACTTACAGTTTCAGAAATTTAATCCATTTTCATCATTGTGGGACATAGTGATATACAGGTAGACACAGTGCTTGAGAAAGAGCTGAGTTTTACATTTTTACCTATAGGCAACGTGAAGTTAACGGTTTACTTAATGGACATAGCTTGACCATATGAGACCTCAAAGCCTTTCTCCACAACAAAGTCACACATACTCAAACAAGGCCACACTCCCTATTAGTGAGATTCCCTACAGGTCAAGCATTCAAACACATGAGTCTATTGGGGTCATATCTATTCAAACTACCACAATATGTTAGTACAACATTTTAAAAACAAAAGATGGATGTTAATACAATGTGACCTGGAAGGAATCTACTAAAATGTACCTGAACACAGCTTTGTAGTCATGTCTTGGGAGCCTCAGGCCATGTTAAATTCTAGAATTTCTTAAAATATCCAGTGTCACCTCTTATAATACATATTATAAATTGCAATATTGTTTTAAAGAAAGAGATGAAGAAACAATCCTATTCACATTAGCATCACAAATGTCTAGAGATAATCTATCCATGCACTTTAACTTCTATAGTAAGACACAGTTAGAATTTCAAGAGATCATTTAAACCAGGGAGGGTGTTGCTGGACAAAATATTTACTCTGAAATATTATGCATACAAGATGCTTGTATCTGGAGAAACCTTTTCTTTGCAAAAAAAAAAACCCTCAACTATACTCTGAGTGCTTTGAATTCAACTAACTAGGAGACATTCTTTCAAAAACATAAAGTAATTAAAAATTGAATATTGTTATGATTAGAAACATCTTTTATGAAGAAGTTGATTTCTTTGAAATAATATTCACTTCCCTTGAGGAAGTGATCTCAATAAATGAAAATATTTTTACACCAAATAACATATTGCTTTAAATTCATTTAAATTGATCTGATCATCTGTCTTAATTTCTGTGGCAAATTTCTTTGTGGAAAGAATTTTAATTTAAGTAAAATTGATATATGCATATAGCTAAAAATAGTCAAATAGTACAAAGAGCTTATAATGGGAAGAATGAATCCTCATCTAGCCCTCCCATCCCCACTAGAGGTACCATTTTAATCCAGCTTTATTTTTATCTAGTGCATCTATATCCCTGGATGCTATGTTGCCATTGCAGCTCCTTATTTCTCAATATTTGGCTTCACTGATAGCTTCCATCTCCACATTTAAATAGAGCAACTGTCTTACTTCTTAAATCACGTACTTCCATAAATTAGGTACGCACTGAGACTCCTGTCTCCACTTCTGACACTTGGAAACTGTACACCATGACCCTGGACTTGGCAAGGTACTTTGCTTCTTCTCGCCAATCTTTGCTTCCCAATTTCTGTTACCAATAATTTGCTTTTTAAAAGAAATTAAGTTATATAGTGTGTGAGGAGGACTGCACATGTGTGTGTCAGTCAAAAAACAACTTGGAGGAGTCAGTTCTGTCTTTCCATGTGGGTCCTTGTGATAGGGCTGAGCCTGTCCAGCTTGGCGGCAAGCATCTACCTGCTGATCCATTTCATTAGCCCCATTTTTGTTTGTTTCTTTTTATTGTTTACTGTTGATACAAGTGACATGATAAGGTTTTACTCTCCTTTCTGTAGATGCAAATAGTTGTTCTCAATTCCACCCAGAATGTATTGTGCAATGAAATCCTCTTTACTGCATCCTATGGATTATTGCAAAGGTTGCTACATTTCTTTGTATACATTGCTTTGCATAGATTTTGTTTCTTATGTTGATGGACTCTTCTGGCTGAAAGAAAAATGGTTGTACTAAAAAAAAAAAAGTACTAAATGAAACTTTTAGTACTTATTCTGTGCCTTTTCTAAGTCATCCATGTCCATCTGGTGAGATGGTGGAAAGGCTGCTCACAGCCAAGCTTGATTGCCTGAGTTTTATTCTTAAGCCCCTATGTAGAAGGAGAAGACAGCAATGACTTATTCTCTGACCCTCATGTCCATGGCAGGTGCATACCACACACACACAAATAGATAAGTAATTACCTGACTCTTCCCATCTCTTAACTTTTCACCCATCCAGTAGAATACCTCTAATGATCCCTTAGTCCACTTGCACAAGCCTGGACTAGTTATTTGCTGTGCAGCCTTCTTCCTTGGGACATCTTGATTGGATCTATTTTTTCTCCTTTTTGGGCTCACTTTCTCATTTTACCACACCATATTCTCAAACTACTCCTCAAAGAAGCATAGGCAAAAAATAAACACTCAGCTTTTTGTGTTTCAGAAACATCTTTATTCTGCGGGATATAGAAATCCATTATAAAATACTTTTTTCTGCAGAGATTTGGAAGCATTTCCCATGGCCTCTTAGCATGTAGGGCAGCTTTTACAAGGCAGCTGATGAAAATGTAGAGCTGGATCTTCTGCAAATGCTTTACATTGCTTCTCATTGGACAGACATATGGCTGCTCTTCTTTCATTGCTGCACGTTGTTAATGGTTGCCGTGAGCTGGGACTGTCCTGTGCCGCCCACCTGTCACCGAGTGTCCTTAGGATCTGTGCTGGTGGACTTACCTTCAGCTCTGGGACTCTTACATTTTTGCTGCTACCCCTGTGGGGTTTGCTAACTTCTTTGCCTCTGATTTTTCTACTCTTTGATTTTTAGAACTCTTTGCCAACATAGTGCTTACCTGAACCTACTCTCTATGTATTCAATCTTTGTCTTGTACTTCTTCTGTCAAAATTGGCCTTTTGCTTTTTTCTTCAATACTTTTACTCTTCAGATATTCCTCAAATATTCTATTAACATTTTTATTTCAGCAATTAAGTCTTTTAATTTCAACCATTTTCAATTATTTTTAAAGATAATATTGCTTTCATTTCCTGGATGTCTAAGGATTCATATCAGATTTGCTTTCTGCTCTTTTACTTGATTTTAGATTTTCTGTTTTTTGAATCACCTCTACTTTCTCCTGATAAAAATTTTCCATTTGCTTATTCTTTGTTCATTGATTTTCTTCACATGCCTGGAGAGTCATGGTTGACCATTTCTATGTAGGAACAAAGCTCTCAGGACGTAGAGCAAATCTCTAGTATAGACAGTGTCTGAGAGTAATGAATATGTAGTTACTTTATGTTCCCAGTCATGGCCAGGAATCTCTTACTCATTACTGTTCATTCAGAAAAATTTCCAGTTTCCTCATCCAACCAGGATGCTATGACAGTTCCCTTTAACTGTCAACTCGACACAACCTAGAGCCGTATGAAGAAAGGAATGATAGTGAGGAGCTGTCTACTTTGGGTTGGCTTGTGGGCAGGTCTGAGGGGAGATTATCATAATTAAATTAATTGATGTGAGCTGGGTGGTGGTGATGCACACCTTTAATCCCAACACTCTGGAGACAGAAGCAAGTAGATCTCTGAGTTGGAGACCATCCTGATCTGCAGAGTGAGTTCCAGGACAGCCAGGGCTACATAGAGAAACCTGTCTTGAAAACACAGCAATAAATAAATGGATAAATAAATTGTTGTGGGAAGACCCAAGCCACTTGAGGGGTCATTCTCTGGGTCCTGACCTGTATCGGACTGGAGAAGTCTATCTGGGAACAAACAAGGATGCAGGTAAGAATGAGCACATCCATTCTCTCTCCACACTGAACTGTGATGTGACCAACTGTCCCAAGCTCTCACGCCTGTGATTTTCCTGCACTGATAGACTGTAACCTCAAATTGTGAGCTATGTGATCCCTTTTTCCCCCAAACTGATTTTGTGGGGGTATTTTATCACAGCCACAAAATGAAACTAGGACAGAAAATCTTGAGTCTCTCTTCACGAGACCGCACATTTAAATATCTCTACATTTTATTTTATAGACCCTGGGGATAGGAGTAGAAACACGTGTGAAGTTCAAAATGGTCTACTGAAATAATTAAAAGTTTTCATCTATGTGCATATGTGGTGCAGAGTAATTGAGAAAAGTCTTTAGGTTCTTTTTATTTTTATCTCATTTGCTTTGAGAGAGGATCAGTTAAGATAGTCTTTGACCTCAAGCAACAAAACCCAATAGCATGAGCTTAAATGAGTAAAGAGCTATTATTCTTGTTCACGAAAAGAAGTCTGGAGGTTGATGACTGGGACCATTCATTTGTCTTCTCAGTGACGCTATCAAGAAGCCAGGCTTTCTGTGTCCCTGCTCTGTGCTCTTCAGTGTGTGACTTTTATCTTCCTTGTCACTGTGGGTAAATCCCATGCTACACTCACGTCTGAGGCAGGATGGAGTGTCGATCATACCTGTCTTCTTTTTTAATGAAAATAAAGATTTCTAATGTACATATTCATTTCTTATTGGAAAAATTGTGTCATATGCTATTCTGGTTTGCTTTCTGTGGCTGTGATAAAATGCTCCAACCATAAGAGTTTGGGAGGAAGAAAGGGTTTATTTCAGCTTACAGCTTCATAGTCCATCACTGGAGAAAGTCAGGGCAAGAACTTCAGCAGGAGCTCTTGATGTGAGATAATGCTCTTGTACGCACTAAAGATCTGTTTATAAACAAATAAAACATTGATTGGTCAATAGCCAGGCAGGAAATATAGGCAAGGAAACCAGACTAGGAGAATTCTGGGAAGAGGAAAGAGAGATAAGCAGCCAGATTCAGAGGAAGCAGGATGAGAATGCTGCAGTGAGAAAACGTACCAAGCCACGTGGCTAAGCATAGAAAAGAATTATGGGTTGATTTAAGTATAAGAGCTAGTTAGTAATAAGCTCGAGCTACTTGTCAAGCATTTATAAGTAATATTAAGCCTCTAAGTCAATTATTTGGGAAGCAGATTCTGCATATTCAAAAGCTGGCAGATGCGAGACAAACATCACACGATAGTTGTTGAAGCTCTCCAGCTAATTCTCGGCTAGCTTTCTTAGATAGTATAGGCACATATGCATAAGGATGGTGTTGCCCATAGTGGGCTGAACCCTCCCACACCAAACATCAATCAAAACAGTCTCTCACAGACATGGACACAGATCAGTCTGAAGGAGGTGCTTTTTTAGTTGAGGTTACTTTTTCCAAGGCAACTCTACATTGTACCAAATTGATAATAAAAACTAGATAGGATACATGACTGTATTGGATTTGGCAAACTAAAGATTATATTACTTGATTTTATTTTCACCTGAACAAAATTAGAATTTCCAAGGAAGTGAACCAAATGTAGGTAGCCAATAGCAGTATCTTGTATCGAGACCAAAATACAAAATTTGAAAGCATAAATTTTAAAGTTAGTAGAGTAAAATACATAATATAAGTACTCACCAGTAAAATCCCAATGATATCATATAAGGAATACATGACAAAATAGACATTTTCACATTTCCAAATCATATAACCAAGATTTGGCATACTATGAATATTATGTTAAAAATTCAGTCAATTATGAGCAAGTTTCATAGAACTGTTTATGGACCATAGTTGTCTACATCTTTGCATACTACAAAACAGCTTTTTGCATCTGCTTTGACAGCCCTCTATAACTCCAGTTCCAGGAGACCTGATGCACGCTCTCTTTTGACCTCAGCCATACATGTAGTACATAGAAACCCATGTAGGTAAAACAGTCATACACATAAGATAGACACTTTACTAAAAAGAAATAAAAAGATGGTACGTCACTTAGGACTGGATTTTGCTGCAAGTGATAGAAATTACAAATTACAGTGACTTTAACAAAAGATAAATTTATTCTCTATAAAATTAGTCCATAGTAGTCCATATATCTGGGCTGATTAAGCAATTTCACAGTGTCGCCAGGGTCTCTGGCTGCAATCCTATGCTTTTGTCAGCATAGGTCTTTTCTTTAGAAGCCCTAAATGACAACTTGAGAACTAGCTATCACATCCACAGGCTGCAAAGCAAAATGGAGTGAATGACACATTTATAGCACTTCCTGGAACCTGTATTATGACACTTCCTGTAAACCACTGGCTCTGCATCTGGCTATATCTCACTGCAAAGGAAGTTATATAATAAATAGTCCTGATGTCTTGTAACCATATGACCAGTTAAAACTCAGGCATCCTGTAACCAGAAAGGACAGATACTAGGGTCAAATGGCTATCATTGTTACAGAAGACATCTGACAGCATGTAATAAGGCCTTGTCCTCTATCATATATAAGTGCTTAAGTGTTCTGAATGGTGTCTCCATATTAACTAATTGAATTCTTATAACTGTCTTGTGAAGTGAGTATTGCTATCTCTCTTTTTCAGCTTAAAAAAGTTAGGCATTCTGAGAGATGATTCTGTTGTTCATACCCAGTAAACCACCCAACACAGCATCTTTTGCTTCGGGTGACCCCGAATGGGAATGTGCAGGTCTGTGAGAGGCTTTTGTAAGCCTGTTGCTTTGGGTAATTATGTTTGCAAGGGGTTTTAAATTATTGATATTTATTTGCTAACATCCCCGCGCTGGGAAGCAAACCTTTCAAAGCTGTATGCTTAAATGAAGAGCTCTTCTGATTAGTCTTGTTGGCTAAATATTCCCAGAGGGAGCCCAGAAATCTTCGTGGATGGTTTCCAACAGCTGGGCCATGCGGGTGGGTACAGCCAACTCTGGCTTTGTGTGCTGGGAAACTGAGATGGTTCCAAAGATTCCTACTCCTTTCCTGGGAGCTCTTTGTAAGTCCTGTCAATAAAATGAGACAAATGGCTTTTCATCACTAAAAACTTTTTGGACAAGAAATATGTAAGCAAAATTGACATGAAGCACTATCACGCATGCTTGTGCCCAGCTTCTTATCTCTGCTTCCATGTCAGTATCATGGCACCAGCCAAATCCCGAGCCCTTCAAATTGTTCTGCTGTAAATTTGTAAGTAGTTTGTGTAATCTGTGAACTGTGGTATTTACTATAATTATTACCTTGTCCTGTTAAATACCAGGAAAGAATGTCAGAGAGGTTTTATAAAATATGGGACATTATTTTTAATTCTCCTTCTATCATTTCTTCAGACATACTCTCTCTCCTAGAGACAAAGGGACATTGGTTTTTGAAAGCTTGGTCCTGTGTTCTAAGTTTTATATTACCCTCTCCTTGGTCATTTTTCTTTGGCCGCATAGTGTATATCACTCTTTGCAAGTTTACTTTATTTCCATGGATTCATAGCTGATGCTCTGTGGACCATAAAATTTCAGCTGCAAAACCAGAACATCTCATTATTTCTGAAATATCAAGCTTGTATCTTCTTGATAAATAATTCCTACTAGTATAATGTATCAGACTAAAACATATTTTCTGAGGCCAGTGAGGTTAAAGCGGCAATCTCACCTTTTTTAATTTTTTTGCCCTGGAGACAGTGATTTCCATATATAGAGTGACCTCGGTTTGTGTTGAACATGGAGAATGAGGATGAGGCATGAAACGACACGTATTGCTGTCAGAGATTGGAAATGAGGCCTGCTAACCTGTAGGCAGCCTTCCAGACTAATCAGCCTTCCATTACCAATGTATTCACCGGCTGCCTACCTTGCTCAAAGCCGACTGGAACCTTCTTCCTTTTCTGCCTCCTTCTTCTTCTTAGAAAAAAAATAAAAACCACAGTCTTCCACAAATGTTATATTTTAATGCAATGCTTCCTTCTCTTATTCTTCTGGGGGAAAGGCTGAGGGAGAGTGAGCAAGGGGAAAAAAAAATTGCCTCCTCCAACCCAGTATCTCAGCCCCTGAACTCATCTGGCTTCCTTCCCTGAGGCCTGAAGAGTGGGTGTGACTGCTGGATTTGCTTTTGAATATCCATCAGTCAGCAGCGCTTAAACAGGTGTGAACCTTTCCCTTCTGCAGATGACAAGTCACTCTGGAATTCAGCCACTTGCCCCAAAGTTGGTTTGCAGGAAGTTCTTCCAGGGACCCTTGTCACCAGGGTTGTTTGTTTGTTGGGCAGCCCCTGCCAAGTATCCACATGGGGGGACGGGGAGGGGACACAAAGGAGTATTTAAAAAATGAGTAATGTGTTTCCTGCTTTATGAAGTCCTCTCTTACAGTATATGCTACATAGAGAAAGAATCTGCTGGTGTTTTGCCGAAAGAAACATCTCTACCTCAGGTGTGCATATGAATGACAGAATTGCATGTGTGTTTGTATATGCGTGTGTGTGTGTGTGTGTGTGTGTGTGTGTGTGTGTGTGTGTTACTCACAGCAGCACAACTCAGGTAACATAAAGTCAGTTCTTTCAATCGTACCGCCTTTCTGGTAACACTAACCATGTCAGGAAACGTTGTGTTGATCCTACGAGAGAGTTCATTTTCCAAGTGGAGACTGTAATAAGCAGGAAGAGCTCCATGGGTCATGGACCTTTGTGAGTCATGAATGGTCTTTGCATTTCTGTGCAAGCTTTTTCTGACAATGGATCAATAATACCCAGACAGATAGGACTCTTGTTTTTAAATACACATATACACACATATGTGCTATTGTGATGACTGAAATTTAAGACTCAGTGACACCAATGACACACAGCTGAAGAGAATGGGGTCTGATAGGTTTATCTTGAGAAGGGGATTCAGACCCAAACGCCAAAACACTGGAATCAGTGTTGTTTCCTTAGGTACCCTGTCTTCGAATCCACGCAGCCTTGGTGTTTCGCGTTTGTGGTGATTTTTATTAAAGCTACTTTATCAAGTTTTTTTTATTTATAAAAAGCTATACCCACACAACGCATACAACTTGACTTTGAAGGTACATATGTAAATATGTCACCAAAATCTAAATTATAAGTATATTTGTCACCTCCTAAAGGCTTCCACTGCCTTCATTACTATTATTTTGTGAGCATGATAATATTTATAGGCACACCCCTTATTGCATGTTTTTGAATTCAAAATGCAGTATTACTGCAGCTACTGAAGTGTGCAATGGGACACTAGGCCCCCCCCAACTCGCCGATTTTCCCTTCTCCTTGTCCCCAGAAGCTATTTCATGCAAGTGGTCTGATGTAGCATTTGCCCTTCCTGGTTAGCTTGGTTCACATTTAACTGCCTCTAAGTTTCTCCGTGGACCACACATGGCAGGACTTCCTTCCTTTTAGAGGCCGGATGACGGTGCACTGGACGTAGACTCTTCTTCCTCATCTACTTGGGCATCGATGTATATTTGCTTCTGTACCTTTGCTGTGGTGAAAACTGACAGAATTCACAGAAAATTAATCTCATTGAAGATATGAAAATGAATCTTTGGATGGATGAATAGATAGACAGACAGATAGATAGATAGATAGAGCCAGAAACAAGTTTGATAGATCATGTCTCATGTCCAATATCTCCATTTTTAATTTTGGAGGAACCAACCTCTGCACTTTATTTCATAAGTGAGGGCAGTCATGTTTTCTTAACTAGTATTATTCTACTAATCAACAGGCTACACTAGCTTGTTGAGAAATTTAAATTAGAATTTTTATAGTTAAAGGTATGGATGCTTCTGAGAGGCAAATTGGATCAAGTGTTACCATGGTTCTGTTTATTGATGTCATAGATATGCACATACAACATTAGTTGGACTTCCTAACACTTATGATTCTGTAATAAATCCAATGTGATAAAGATATGAAAATTCCAGTTACCAACACTGGAATATGTTATTCAATTGCAATAGTGTTGGAAACTTGTGATAGAAAGCACAGCAATTGTCACAACATAGGCATTTAAAGAAGTCTGGCCTGCCATATATGCTGTGTAATAGGTGGTCATTTAATTCTTCCATTGTTTTTCTTAAACTATTTTTTATTTCATAACACATTTTTTTATTATCAAAACGAAAACACAAAGCAATAAAATTATTACAGAAGTCTCCCCAGACTTTCCATACTATGCATTAAGCATCTGAGGAGCCCACACAGAGACACAATGTGTTAGATCATAATGTCCAAAGATAATGAGGAAAGCAGTAGAGGTAGTATCCCAAGTTGATGACTTGGACAGAATGTGGTGTAAGACAGGAACATATTGATTCTTATTTTAAAGAGTTCACCATTACAGGTACACTGGTGGGTTCAGCAAACATGTATAAGAACAATTTTATCTTTGAAGAGGACAAGACATCATTTTCTGACTATAAAATCAGAGTTTAAGAATTTGATAAAGGGCTGGAGAGATGGCTCAGCGGTTAAGAGCACCCTCCGCTCTTCCAGAGGACCCGGGTTCAATTCCCAGCACCCACATGGCAGCTAACAACTGTCTGTAGTTCCAGTTTCAGGCAAACACCAAGGCAAATAAATAAATAAATAAAGTTTTTTTTTTTTTAAAAAAAGAATTTGATAAAACACCTTTTTAAATAATAACTTCCTCAGTTACCCTCAAGTTTGCTGTTTCTTCTGTACTTCAACAAGTTTAAAAATTAGAAACCAATGTTTTATCAGAGAGACCCTTGTACTTGTTTCCTTTTATATCCATGAACTAGAGAAAAGCTTTGCAAACGTCCATCGACAATCCAAACCGAGCTTCCTCAGGTTCTGGGACACGCATGATTCCCTGCCAACACTACAGAGCCACTCACTAGCCACCTGGCAGCATACCCATCCACTAACCAAATTCAGGATATCTCAGTCTGAAGGAAAACTTCAGATTGCCAAGAATTTATAAATTCACTGTTTTACATGCCCAGAGCGTGGTTCACCAGCTTCTCCTCCCTGTATTGCAAAATATTAGTGAAAGTTCATTTTGACACATTTTAAAAATTTATCACTTGAGAAATTTCTACTGAATATTTTCAGGAATGACCTGGAATGCAAGTGCAGAACACTCAAAGGATTTACATATGTTTTGATTTAGAAGAATTCTATTTTATTTTCCTCTCAAAGTTTTACATGGTATTTTTCTAGGATTAATTTTATAAGAAAAGACATATCTCCTAATGGCAGCCATAAAAACTATGCTGTTTTTTTTTGTCAGTCAGAGTTACTATTTTGAGGCATGTTCAGAAAATGTATGAGTAAAAAGATCATGTGCATACTGACATTTCACTCTAACAAGCACAGTAACTGTATTAATAGGCCAGAAGGCATTGTGAACATGAGTGACTAATTTACATATACTTAAGACATCTGGCTGAAGTTGGTAAAAATGGGTTTCTATACTTGTTCCTACAATGTGTTTCACCTTTTGCATATATAATTTCTAATTTTAATCATAATTCCCACCAATAATTTCTGTGAACACGTTTAAGAAGAAAGTTCAGATAAAGCTTATTCATCTTGCAACATTGCTCAAGCTAATGAGCCAAATTTTAAAAAGATCCTAGGTGTGAACACTGTGTCTTGTCATAGTCTGCCTGGATGACCATGATCAAGCACACTGAGCAGGTGGTTTACAGACCCCAAGTACCATGATTGCAGCATTCACCGCTATACCTGGCTAGACAGCAATTAAAAAAAAGATGCCTCCCATGTGAGCCAAGAATATGAGGAAAATTACCTATTTTCCTAGTTTGCCTCCTAATGCTGTGATAAAAAGCATTTGGGGAAGAGAAGGGTTTATCCGACTTACACTCTGTGTCACAGTTCATTGCTGAGGGTTGTCAGGATAGGAACTCAGGGCAGAAACTGAAGATAAGAAGGAGACAGAAGCCATAGAGGAGCGTTGCTTACCGCCCTGCTCAGCTTTTGTTTTTATACAATCCAGGATTGTCTTCCCAGGGTGGCCCCACCCATAGGGGCTGGGCTCTCCCCCTCCTATCATTAATCAAGGTAATGGCTCTCAGACTTTCCCTTAGCTCATCTGATGGAGGCATCTTCTTAGTTGCGGTTCCTCTTCCTGGATGACTCTAGCTTGTATTGAGCTGACAAAAAAACTAACCTACACAGCCATTTGCTGTCATTCTATTGCTTCCTTTGACTTTCCTTCTTCACATAGACCCATGTTTTAGGCATGAGTTCTTTCCTAGACACTCTCTTAATTTTTTCTAAGTTCCTGTTTTCTACTTTATTTTAAAATACTTTCTTTTTTTTTCTTTTTTCATTGAAAATAGATTTTATTTTCATATAATATATCCTGATTATGGTTTTCCTTTCCTCTGGTATCCCCAGTTCCTCCTCACTCCCCTCCCATCTGGATCTACCCCCATCCCTGTCTCTAATTAGAAAACAAACAGACTTCTATGGAATTATAATATAATATAATAAATATAATATAGTAAAACAAAAACAAAACACACCAGAATATGACCAAAAAAAAATGAGCCCAAGAAAAAGCACACACACACACACACACACACCCCAAAAAAAAAAAAAAAAAAAAACAGATATAGATGCAGAGAACCACATGTTCACACACTCAGGAATCTCATAAAAGAACAAAACTAGAAGCCAAAATATGTATGCAAAGGACAAAAGAAGAGAAGAAATAAATAATACCTTAAAAACCAAAATGAAAAACAAAACAGAAGAAGAAGAAGAAGAAGAAGAAGACATCCTGAAATGACTGAATATGACAAGGAACTCCCATCGATTTGATTAAATCATTATCTGCTCACCATGCAATTCACACAGCCTACCCTTAAGAGCAGTTTCTTTCCCCAGTGAGACTTTGCAGAAAAGTCCATTTTCATTTGCAAGTGGTTATTAAGTGGACATTGTTTCTGGTTTAGAAATGGGGGTCTGCGTACACTTCCCCTTGCAGCCCCAGAACCCCATCTGTGTGGACCCACCGGCCCTGTGCATGGTGTCCCAGACTTGCTTGTGTGAACATTGCTCAGCTGAGGCCTTTCTTTACTTGGTGTTCTCCATTCCTCAGGCTCTTACACTCTTCCTGCCTCCTTTTCCACAGGGTTCCCTGAGCCCTTAGGGGAAGGATTTGATGGACACATCTCATTTAGGGCAGAGTGTTCCAAAGTCTCTCACTCTTAGTGCAATGTCTGGCTGTGGGTCTCTGTATTTGCTCCCATTTCCCAGGATAAGTGTGGTGATGAAATTCCTTGATTTCTGATTGACATGATGATGTTTATTTTTCTTTTAGTTTTGAAGAATCATTTGTCTGAACATAGAATTCTGGGTGGATGGATTTTCCCCAATACATTAAATACTTACCTTTTTCTTACATGTCCTTTAGCCTATAGTAGTGTATTTAAAAATACATTTTCACTTACTAAATATATTGGTGTTGGAGGTTTGGCATGGTGGTAGAGCTCTTGCCTTGGATGTATAAGGTCCGGAGTTTAATCCTCAGCACTTAAAAAATAAAATAAAACCATTTAATAAGTGTGCATAAGTAACAAATACAGCAGCTTTCTATCTATTTATTTAAATTAATGAACCAAGAAGTAAATACTTTATATTCTGGATTTGTAGCAGGCTTTTTTTAATGTTCATGCCCATTTAGCTTGTAATCTGTATTCTATTTAAATTGACATTAGCTTTTCTTCTGAAAATATTATGTTTGTTATGATGTCATTTTGAGATTATTTCATCACTTCACTTTCTTTAGGGGAAAATGTTATCTGGAACGTAAATCAAAGGTGAAAACCTCACTGGAGGCAGTGAAAATAGAGAGTTTTATTTCCAAAGACTGAATGTGATGGCAGAGGCAGGGTGATCTCTGTAAGTTTGAGACCAACCTGGTCTATATAACCAGATCTGGACAGCCAGAGCTACACAGTGAGAGTTGGTCTCACAAGAAAAGTTTTAAAATTTATAGCTGAACAGTAAACATTACGTAAAAGAGAAGAGGCTGCTGCAACTTCAGGCCTCTGTTGAGTACCCAGGAACTGGTGACCTTGGGCCAGGAGCTGGTGACTTTGGGTCATAACGAGGTTTCATATCACAACCAGTCCCATATCTACATCAGGGGAGGTCTCCCTCCTTTGCCTTCTTTACAGAGGACACAGTGGGATCCTACACTTGAGAGTACAGAGAAAAAAATGTGACAGAGAAATAAAAGGAATCACCATTGAGAGGAAGAACGATGTTAGGGGCAGTCGGTGCTTTCCCTTTCCATGGTGAACAAGTATCTTACTTCCTACAGTCTGGCTGAAAATGGAGAGTGAGCTGCAGGCAGATCTAACCATGGTTGGCTGTGTGAAGTTCTGCCTTGTAAAAATCTACCTTTTCTCTCTGGGTGGTGGTGTCTCAGATGAAAGGCATTTATTTTAGATTCTGACTCTGGAAGTGAAAACTTTCAAAGAATCTGTTACTAGTTCCATTATCCATTAACAGGAGATGAGACTCCACATCTCTGAAAATCCCCACCCCCTGTACTCCTCAAAAACTATGTGCTTGGAAAAGAGAGAGATGTTATCATCTCCATCCAAAACAAATAAAACCAGAATGGGAGATAAATAATTTTCTCAAATTTTATTCATAACTATCTAGTGATAAATAAATCTAAGGCTGTTTCTCTGAATGGTGGAGTCAGTCTGTCACATGAGGCAGGCCAGAGACTCCATGGTTTGTACCCGATGCACCCGCAGCTTACTCTGGCCATGATTTCTATTTGCTCATTAGAGTCTTCCATTGGACTTTTAACAGTAGTGACACCCCAAAACCAAAATTAGATACACCACATCTCATCCTTTAGAATAAATGCTTTTTAAAACAGCAGAAAATAAAAATTATTGGCAAGGATGTAGAGTAATCAGAATCCAAAATCCTGTGTACCACTGGTGAGAATGTCAAGTGGCACCTCATTGTGGCACACAGCATGACGGAGCCCACAGAACATGAAAAACAGAATGTCTATGCGATCCCCTGATCCCAGTTCTGAATATATACATACTGAATATATATACTGAAACGGGGACATACACTGGTACTGGTACACCCAGAGTCCCTGCAAAATCTATTCAAGACAATCAGATGGTGGGAGCCACTGACTAAATGAATAAACAATATGTGGTATGTCCAGGCAGTGGAATCTATCTGGTTCAGTGTTCCAAAGGAAGAAACTCAGGCAGATGTTTTAACATGGATTTATCTTGAAGACATGGTTCTGGAGGAACAATTTCATCATAAATGGAGGAATGCTACAGTCAGATTCCTAGAGATAAAATCTAGAATGATAGTGTCAGGGCTGAGGGTAGTGGGTTGGAAGTATCATTGGGCGTAGATGTTCAGCTTTGCAAAGTGAAAAGAACTCCAGATATGGATGTCAGTGATGGTTTTAAACAACAGAAGAATGTTCTTAATGCCGCTTAATCGGGCAATTAAAAATGGTTAAGATGGTCTGGGCTGGCAATGGCCTAAGTTCTGCCCCTGAAACCTGCATAAAGGTGGAAGAAAAAAGCTGATTCTACCAGCTGCCTTTTGTCCTTTACATGCACATTATGACACATGCACACCCGGCATATATCTAAACACACAATAATAGTAAATAAAAATCAGTAAAGATGATAGATACTATGTTATTTTTCAGGCTACAGACACACACACACACACACACACACACACACACTGTCAGACTCCGAGACCAGAGCAGGGCCGGGGCTTCTGTGTTTGGCTAAGCTCTGCGGCGTTTTCCTGTGAGAAGGTTCACTCTAGAACGGCTTGTTCCTCTCTGGCCCTACTCCATGGAAACATTCATCTTCTGTACTGAAATGTCACTTGCTGGGTTGGAGCAACGTAAAAACAAAAGCCACTGGCAACACCTCCTGCGAATATTCTCTTGAGCTATTCTTGGGAGGGAAGAAAAGAAAAGAACCTTCTGTCTTGGGTTTGCTGACAGAAAGACTCCTCTGTGCGCTCATTCTCTTCTCAAACAAACCTTGCCTTGAGTTCCGACCCAGGAATAAAGCCCTGAAAGCTGCAGAAAGTAAAAGGATCCTGAGCCGCAATCAACAGAGGCCCTGGGGAACCAGAAGAACATTATGATGCTGTATAAATTTCTGGTGCGCTCTCAGCCTGCAGCATTGTTCTGAATTCTATGCAAAGCATCGGGGGTGCCTGCGAATTGGAAGGTGGCTTGGATAATCATGGGCCTCCGGCCCCACTGTGATGATGAAGTTAGAATTTAGAAAAAGATTTTCAGTTAGAGGAAGCGAGGAAATAAGGGAGAAGAGCTTCATGGAGTGTACCAGAGGAAGAAGACAAGGGTGTACTGGGAAGCTTCTGAGTGGCAGGGTGCACGTGGCTGTACTGCAGAGACCTAGCAGGGATTTACTGCGGGTCGGAGGGAGGGAACCGGTGCAGAGTTTAGGATCTTGGAAGTCTGGTATTTTTGCTGCTTATGCTCGGGGCTGGTCTCTTAGATCTCATACTGCACACTGGCTGCCACTAAAGGAAGCCTGGGCATTGACTGGAGGCCACTCCAGGAGAACGTTCCTCACTCAGTGCCCAGACTGTGGCGCGGTACATTGGAGTTGTTCTCAGTGACTCTTTAGAACTGACTGCTAAGCACTTTTTATTATTAAAATGGCAAACTGCAGAAAATCGCCATACAATATTAAAGTTTGATTGTTTTGTCTTTGACAATGTCATACAGTTTAATACAATAAATCTTATCCAACTCTGTTTCCCGTCCCTCACCTCCCGCCTCCCCTTCAGAAGCTTCCTTATCGCTTCCCACCCGCTCCGTGCCTTCTGTTGTGTGTGGGAGAGCAAATGGGGGCTCGCTTGCTGGAAGAGAAAATTATTTTTTTTAAAAAAAAATAACAAATACTGAAAAATCATCCCCTCTTCGTTGTCTTACTGCGTTTCACTTCTACAGGTGCGCCAAGATCTTCAGTGGCCACTGTGGCTGCTGGGGTGACTGGATCTTGACTAGTAGGGCCAAAGAGCTGAAATTAAAAACTAATTTAATTCAAAATAATATATTTGTAAACAGTTAGGCTACTGGAACAGAGAAAACAGACCTGGAGCTGTTTTCTGAGGAAAAAACAAAACAAAACAAACAAACAAAACTGCTGTGAAACTGATAACTGAGGACCAGGGAGGCCACTCAGTAAGAAAGTGCACCCAAGGGTGAGGACCCGCCCCTGGTAAAAGCCAGGCAGATCATGTTCCTGTAACTGTGGTCTAGGGCATGTGGGGATTGGCAGATGCAAATATCTGTCTAGGCTTGGTGTCCAGACAGCTCAGTCTTAAGGAAGAAAAAAAAAAAACTGTGGATGATGTCTGACTTCTGACTTCTGACATTTACAAGTGCACTTGAATAACACACACACACACACACATACACACACACATACACACACATACTGTGTGGGACTGGGAGGGAACCGATTACTGACACTTCTTATCCAATTTGTTACCAGAAGAGTATCTCTTTTCATTGCTAAATATTCCTCATGTTGACATCTTAGATTTGTATTAACAGAACTCTTGGACCTGACCTCTAAGTACTTGGGAGACCCGTGATGGAGAGGATAATGAGAGGCTGGGGGGAGAATCCACTCAGCACAATAAGGCTCATGCCTACAAGGGTTCTGGGAGCCAAAGCCGACAGATGTGCCTGTTGCATAGTGGTCTTGAATGCTGAGACAACTTGGTGCCACTCAGTGTTCACTCAAAATTCAGAAGCAAGCCCAATCTCCTCTCCCAGACGACTTTTCATTTGACTTTATTTGTAATTTTGACTTTCCCAAAATGCCTGGGGCCAGCCCTGCTTGGAAATCTGGGAACCGTTGGGCTATGAGCAGCAGTGCACAGCCCCTTTCTCCTATCCTCCGAGAGTCTCCCTCCGCGGCTCGTTGTGTTAATTTTCCCGCAGGATGCACAGAAATTACAACTGCTGGCTATGTGTGAGCAGCCTTTTGTGACAGTAATAACTCTAATGAGAGAAGAGGGAAGGACAGAATGGGACGACTGAGGTTCCTGCAACGCTTTCGCTGAAACTCGAAAAGCAGTATAAACACACAAAGCAGGGCCTTCTTCCTCCAGGAATCTCTGTCTGCATATCCACTGGTCACTAGAAGGTGAGCCTAGACCTCAGAGACCACACTGCTTACTCAAGGCGTCATCCTCGTAAGTCACATGACTGCCTTCTGTATCATCCTTAGACGGTGGCTGAGGTTCTTCCAGGGAGTTGTAATGCTAGTTAACCCCGCCTCTGGGCCCATCTGACCTCCAAGAGCTACTCTGTATCTCTCTAGAAAGACTTCAGCACGGCCATGCTCTAACATCTTTCCGACTCTGTAGGTGGACTTGACCTAAGGTATGGTTGGGGGCTGAGTTCTAGGGGGTTTCCTCTTTCATTGTCATCGGTGAAGCAGCTTGGACCTCAGAGGCCCAAAAGTGTCATTTGAACCAGCGTTAACTCCAAAACAAGAGAGTAGAAGAACTTTTAATATTCCCATTAGTACGATTACTCAGAAATGTGACATAAGTGAAAAATGAGATAGAGAAATGTAAAATTTCCTTCTCTAAATGAGTGATTTTCAAACTTCTTTTTAAATGACAGAAACCTTACAAAAATATTGATACCTTCTACCACAGGTTGGTTGTATATCGGAAATCTCTTCCCCTTTTTCTTATGTTTTATTTTTTGTATTTTTGTTTTTATATACTTTAAATTTTTGCATGTGTAAGGGCTACTAATGCAAATGTGTGTGCATGTGTGTGAGAGCATTTGCATGTGTGTGTGTGTGTGCATGTGTGTGAGAGCATTTGCGTGTGTGTGTGTGTGTGTGTGTGTGTGTGTGTGTGTGTGTGTGTGTGTGAAGAGGGCATCTTCTTCTATCACTCTTCATCCCATTCACTGAGCTCAGGTCTCTCAGTCGAAAGCAGAGCTCACCTAATGTGACCAGTCTAGCCAGCCAGCTGGCTCTAAAGACATTTCCCTGGCTCTGAGCATTGCAATTACAGGTGCACTAGACATCACACCTACTCAGCATTCACATGGGTTCTGAGAACTTAAGTCTAGTTCTATGATCATGTGATATGCACTTCATCCACTGTGACATCTACTCAGATACATTTTTTGTTTGGTTTTTGAGCTGGAGTCTCATGTGGCCAGCCCATACTGGCCTCTAACTCTCTGGGAGGATGAATATGAGGATGATCTAGAATTCCTGATGCTCCTGCCTCTACTTCCCACATTGCTGGCAGTATTGGTATGTACCATCATATCCATTAATGATGTGCTGGTGGCCATATAAGGCAGGCATTGTACAAACTGAGCTGCTGCCTCCTAAGTGTGCATTGAAGCCTTCGGTCTTTCTTTACACATTTTAGCTGGTTGCCCTTTCTGCTCCCTGTGATGTTTATCTAGTGGGACGTCTGGGCTGGGTGAGGTTAGTTTCCTTCTCTTTCTTGGTTTCAGGATTGCTCCTTGCACAGAGATCACCAGAATTAATTTCAATCATACCTACAGATTTCTGGGTGATGGACAAAGAAAAGACATGTGGAAGAATTGGTGTGAACCCCCATATCTTCAAAGCCCCTAGAGCCCTGTGCTGTGGAATAATTCTTGAGGAAACTGTTTTCTGTTTTGCTTTGTTTCTAAATCAAATTTCCTTAGCAGCACATCTGAAGATACAAAGGTCCTCCTCTCAAATAGGTGAGACCATGTGATCTATTGATGCCTGACATAGAAATCCAACATCCTCACATAAACAGTCTTCATAGCTACTCACAGATTGAACGTGCCTGTTTTGTTTTGTTCTCAGAAGTGCTGAGTCTTGAGTACCTCACCAGGATGGTCCATCACCATAGCTGCATAGCTCTGTATATTTCAAGCTGACTTGCTCTGAGGATCTTCCCCAGGGCCATCACCTTGCCTTCTCATTTACTCACTCTCCAAGAGGCAGCTGAGAACTCCTTTATCTTAGGACGCTGTCACTGGCTGTCACCTTCTAGCCAGCAAGACACACACACAGACCCTCGAAATGGGTGTGTCCCTCAGAGCCCACAAACTGATGCTTAGGAAATATAGTGTCCTTACCATGTTCTATAGTATTTTACCAGGATCAACCTCTAGTGTGAGAGCCTATAGAATCTATAATCAGCCAGCATAGTGGTGGTTATGGAGCTGGCTGCCAGGGTACCTGTTCCAGATTAGTTATGAACTAGACACATGAACTTGAATAAGCAATCCCCACTCCCTTGCAGTTTCACTGTCTATGAACAAAGGATAACTTGAAATATCTACTTCATAAAATCATTGTAAGGATGCAAAGTCATTGATGAAAAAACCGTTGTTTCCTTAGTATATGCATGCATCCCTATATAGGTAGATATAAATATGACCTACACATTTGTGTCACTTTGATTGTTCAAATTCATATCATCTGCAAGTAAGAGAATGCTCTTCTAAAAGGAAATGCTCAGAAAGTACAGTTCTGACCATTGAGTATTTTCGTGCTGGGAGGAGTTTTGTCTTAATTGGACAGCCGAATCAAGCCCTCCTGTAAGCTTGGCTGCATTTGCTTTCGTCCCATGTAATAAATGAGGAATTAGATGAAAACAATTCCTCTCAAGACCTTACAGCTCCTTTCAAGTGTGGGTAGGATCACAATGCCAACTCTTTGAGGCTTGACCTGGGTGCGGAATCAAAGCCTGGATGTCCAATCTTCCCTACTAGAAGCACAGTGAGTTTTAAGATTGGAAATTTAGTAATGAGAGTATTTGTCTGCCATTCCCAATTGCCAAAGATGCGTGGTCACCTCCCACGCTGAGTACAGCAGCTTATACTGCAGCTCCTCTCCCGGAGGCATCCTCAGCCTGAATCTGCTCTGTTTCACAGAGTCTTCCAGACACAGTCATTGCCTTGCAAGTCCCCTTCAGCAGTCAGTCACCTATGAACATGCGGGTGCTGGAGAAAAGAAAGCCAAGACTCATGAAAGCGAATTTTTCTAAATATTCACGCTGTGCATTTTCATATTGCAAAGAAAATTCTCCCCTCAGGCACAGTGACCAAAACAACCTACTCCTTGTTAATTTATTCCATTAAATTTGTTTTTGTTCTGAGTGTGAAAATAAACTCTCACGCAATATGACAGCAGCAGTAAATACTTGGTTTTGTTTTTTTACTGAAAGCGGGAGTGGGGGGCTGAGGGGGATCAACTTTAATTTGAATACTAAACCATCCAGAATATCTAGCTGAAAACATGTTTTCATTATTTGCATTCTCAGGTTTGGCTTGTTGTGCTTTTGGCATATCTGCTGATATCGTTTGCAATTTTTTTCATTTCATATATTAATATTTAATATTCTTTAAACATTGTTCAACCTTAATGGTTGTCTAATTCCTGTTTTTCATCCACAGAGAAGCTATTAATTTATGAGCATATAGGGCAATAAGTAATAATTTGCATGAATGCCTCGAACAGATATGCTTCTATAGGCCGCCCATAGCATAGAGTCGGGAAGGAAGATACCATCTATTGGCTAGGCCCCAGTGAGCACTGCTCTACAAGAAGAAGGGGAAAAGTTTTTAATCCATAAAGTAGTCTACTAAGTGAAAAGTCAACAGAGATGACAGGAGCCAGTTTGCTTCCACTCTTTTATTTTGTGAGCTCTGCAGTTTGCTGTGGAGAGAGACAGGTAAGGCGGCAAGGCCAGGAACACGGGCGCTTTGAAGGAGCTGAGATCAGAAGGAGCCTTACCTGGGTCCAGGATTTTATGCTTGCCCACACACTGCCAGCTGAGCTACCCCAGAATAGGGTCAGTTAGATTTAAAAAAGAAGACGACAAAGGAAAAAGAAGAAAGAATGAGAGAGGTCAGCGTTCAGCAATTTCTTCTTTCTTTTTTTAATGTTGCCTTTAATGTTTTCTTTTTTTATTATTATTATGAACAAAGAAGTCACACTTTCTATCCTGTATATCCTTATTCAAGGTCCCTTCCCCCTCCTAATTTCTACACAGCTGGCATTTGTTAAATCTTCATCCACTGGTAATGACATTGTGTGCTGTGTGAATGTGACCGAGGTTGTTGGTCAGTACACCACTTGTGTTCAGCATCAGTCAGGGGAGGTGGAGGTAAATGTCGCATTCAGAGGTGAGTAAAGCTTTATATCTGAAAGATGTTTGTTAAATGCCCTCAGAGCCATCTCAACGCTTCAGTTCTTCTGTTCTCCACAAAGGCATGGCCAGGAAGTCAGTGCTGAAAAGGAATTCCTATTTTTTTCACTAATGGCTCCGGTGCCTGACACTAACAGTTACAGTTACTTCAGAACAGAGGCCACTATGACATCCCAAGGCAGATGATTAAGGTAGTTGTCCACACAATTTAGAGAAGTCAAACTAGTTCATACCCAATTATCTACATTTTACAGTTTATCTTTTCAAGTAGCTATGTGATGGGTGTGATTCTCTTTTTAGCATTTTTTTTTCTTGAATAAACCTTGCAAGTAATTGTGAAAACACTTTTAGTGCCCACAGTAATAACATCTCAGCTCAGGATCTTACATTTTGACACTCACAAAACACATTCAGCAGAAGGAGCAACTATTTTAACTGGCCAGGAAGTTAAACTACTAATTCAGACTCAGTAAAACCTAAGCACTTTAATTTTAAATCACACTCTGAAAAATACCATATCCCTGTTTTGGGGGCACTGTTGGGATTTTTTTTTTCTTATGCCCAGCACTATAGTTTCATGTCTTAGAGGTATATTTCCTCTTTATTAAACTACTGAAGTAAAAGTATCATTGCTTAAGTTATGAATACTTAAGCCTCACTATTTTAGGTGACAGATTGTTTTATTGGCTTTTTGTTTGGCTAAAAGTTGGTATAAACCAAGAAGGCATATTTGGATATAAATTTATTCATGAGTGAATTGTATGTTGAACACAATCAACTGTGACATGACTCCTTCAACCCATTGCCAGTTCGTTAATAGAAGAGGTTTGTCACTCACCTGTCACAGAAATAGCTGAATTTAAGGTTTATTAAAGATCTGGAGTTATCTTATTGAAAATATAATTATTAGGTCATACTGATTGAGCAATGTTTATATAAACAGTATATTCTTTCTTCCTGTAAATAGTAATTTCAAACAGCTTCCAGTGTTATTGGCTTTGAATGCTCTGAAATCAACTCTTTGTGGTGCTGTGTTGCCTGCAGAGAAGAAGGTGAAGGGCTGGGGAAGAGGGTCTGGGGTGGAGGACTGAGCCCATTTGTCTTTGTTTTACCTCTAACTCAGAAAGCAGTTGAACATTGGCTTCAGCTCCGAGTCAGGAGAAGAAGTATTGAAATTCTTGTTGCCAAAAAATAAACAATTACAATCGTCTCTTATTCCATGAGAGGGGATAATGTAAATGTAACCAAGACCATCCCAGAGCATCATGTCCCTTCTACCTACAGACTGGAAGGAGGGCTCAGATGTGCCCCCAGCTAACTATGCACAGTGAAAAAAGCAACTTCTGTATCACCTGTCAGGGCCAATGACCATGACCTCAGGGGCAATCACTGCTTGGAGCCTTTGGTTGCCTGTGTTGGCTGATGCTGTTGTTTCTTGGTTACTTCTACACTATTTTCTAAATTTTATTTATGGATAAAATTTTAATAAGAACAATACCCAGGACATGTGTAGAAATGTGAACAGTGAATATATGCTGTGTTGTGACCAAGAGGCCATGAGTATTTCCCTTAGCGCCAAAGGCACCAGGAGAATCCAAATTGAGTTTGCAGCCATTTCAGATAGATTAATACCAACCCAGGAGAAGAATAAACATTGTACAATGTTTTAGTAATTAAATATAAATTATCAGTGTATAATCTTTAAAAGTACCTACATACATGTTAATAATCTTGTCTGGAGAGATGAGATCTTGAGGGAAAAAAAATCAACATTTCTTTTTTTAAGTTTCTTTATAAAATAAAGTCTTTTTTATCCATGTATACCCTTGCTCCTCCTTCCTTCCCTCTCTCAGCCCCTCCTGGTCAGCCTTCAGCCTTCCTCCTCCCTATCTCCCTTTCCTCTTCCTAGAAAGGGCAAGAGGTCCCAAGGTGATCGATTAACTCATCATACACTCCAAGCAAGTCAAATTTCCTCACCCTAATATAAAGACTGAGTTAGCTGTTCCTCTGGAGGAAATGGGTTCCAACATGCCAGTCCATGCACAGAAACACAGTTTGAACCCTCCCCTTGAGGCGCCACATACTGCCCATGCCAGTGGACAGTTGCCTGTCCTTGGAGGGCTTAGTTCCTTTTCCAGACGGTTCCCTAGACTGGAGCTGCTATGTCGGACACTTTTTTGTGTGAGTTACAGGATTAGAACTCAGGTCTTTATGGTTGTGCAGTAAGTATTTTATTAAATAAAGCAAATGCTTGCCTCCTAAAAATTTTTTAGAGTATAAATTAGTGTATTTATTTCTTCCTCATATAGTGGGTTAATGACCTTGCTCATTACTGTGACCAAATACTAAATGGAAGGAGCTTAAGAGCAAAGAAGTATATTTGGCTCTTGATTTAAAAGGATATGGTCCTTACTGGCAGAGAAGGCTGTCAGCAAGCAGCAGGCTGTCCATGGCAGCAGGAGAGTGTAGCCAGATGTTTCTCAGTCCTACCCGGTCCCACCTGAGCCCACATCAGCTGTTTTTTTTGTTGTTTTTTTTAATAATGCCTCAGGCTTATTACTAACTAACTCATTCATCTTAAATTAACTCATTTCTATTAATCTATGTGTCACCACACGGCTGATGGCTTATTGGTGCAGTCACATCTTATTTCTTGGGTGTTTGCATCTTGCCTCCCAGACTCAGCCCTTCTCCTGCCTCTCTGCTCTGATTTCTCACCTGGCTGTAAACTGTCTTGCCATAGGCCAAACATCTTCTTTATTAACCAATGGTAGCAACACATATTCACAACGTATAGAATAACCATCCCATAGCAGGAAGATGTAATGGTTTGACCATCCCATGCTGATCTGTTGTTCAAAAAGGGATTCAAACTTCATCCCATGATTCTTTCTGATCAGGACGTTCTGCCACTGCAGAAGCCTGGCAGCTACCTCTTTCAGGTAAAGAGAATAGGAAATGATAAGCTGGGAGGGAGCAAAGCAGTAAAGAGATGACTTCACAGAATGTTTCTAAACTCGAACCCCACAAAGTCTGTTTCTGAAATAAACCTGCTTCCAGATAGGAGGGGAAAGCCACAACACTATTCCACAAGTATTCCTGGCACCTGGCTGCTTCAGGCAGAAAAGTGTTTCTTGGAAATTTATGAACTTTCTAAAACAAAACAAAACCAAAAAACAAACAAACAAACATACAAACAAACAAAAAACCCAAAAAGCTTAAAACATCTTCCGAAATGAGAATGTTGCATGATCACACATCTCCCCCTTTTGTGGTTATTGTTTAGCTGTTTTGTTTGACTCCTTGACTAATTCTTTTTAAATACTATTGCAACTGTTTTTTCTACTTTTGGCAAAAAGGAAGGGAAAAGAAACAAATGAAACTCATATCATGAAGGAAGCCATCGCTGACACCTGGTTTGTGTAATAGGCTGGTTCCACATGACACTTGTGCCTGTGAGCTCATGTTATACCTCCTTCAGAGCAGACCATGTTGTACCCATGTCTAGAGACCCTCAAAGACCACCAGGGAGCTGAACTGGATGCAAATGCATGAGGGTTTCATTGTTATGAACAGGTTCCTAATAAACCTAGGTTGACACCCCTTTGTTCTGACACAGCAGAGAGTTATCAACCCCGAGCCCAAAGATGAGGGGGGGTTAAGAAAAGCCCACATAAGTGGGGTGCTGTATAAATTGGCATTCCAGGATTGGGCAAACTGGTACACGTTACAGTAGCTACTAGCTGAACTTTCTGGTGAGAACCTAACTTTTGAATCTATTGGCTGTCAGGCACGGTTCTTTCTTAGGTACGAAAGCTTCTCTGAAACAAAGCTTTGTAAGGATAAATCCATGGCTTCACAACCACCCAGGCTAAGGCAGCACCATGGTGCTGGATCTTAGATGTTCATATCACTAAGAAAAGAGTAAAGTTATCACAGATGGATGTCTCTCCAGACTGTGCAAACCCATATCCAGAACAGAGTGAGAAATGAATGACTTCCAGCTCCTGGGCCTCCAGGGGACCTTATCGCAGAGGCTGGAGACATAGTCCAGGATCTGACCTTATGCCCAATCTTTCCCAAAACCAATGCTGGGAGAAACCTTCCCCAGAATCCCAGGAGACACATAGCAGCTGGCTGGCCCCATCTTCAAGGCAAGTTGCATCATCACAGACGGACCTCTCTCTGGACTACGTTACTCCGTGTCCAGAGCAGAGTGAGAGATGGACATCTTTGGATCATGTGGATCCCATGGCCTGACCAGAGTAAGAGATTGTGTAGACTCCATGTCCAGATCAGACAGGAAACACACAACCCCTGTAGCCACAACTGACTAAGATCCAACTAAGACCTAACTAAGAGTGAACCAAGAAAGCAATGAGCAGATGCCAGTGAAAGAATATATATAACAATATAAAGAACAACAAGGCAACACCAGAAGAAGCTGATGGCTCTACAACATCAAGTCTAAAACAGAACAATGAAGAGGAAGCAGAAGGAAACAACAGCAAAAATACTTCTATGAAGATTATTGAAGCCTTCAAAGAGAATATAAAAAATGCCCTCAAAAAAATAGAAGAAAATACAAACAAAAAATTGGAAGAGATGAACAAATTCTTGAAAGAAAACCAAGAAAAAGAAAACCAACAAATGAAAGAAACACTCCAGGAACTAAAAATTGAAATAGAAACAATAAAGAAGGCACAAAACAAGGCAAAGGAGGAAATAAAGAATCTAAGAGGTAGAAGAGAGAATCTCTGGAGTGGAAGACTCAACAGCAGAAACAGATATATCAGTCAAAGAAAACACTACAACCAAAAAAGCCATAACACAAAACATTCAGGAAATTTGGGACACCATGAAAAATCAAACCTGAGAATAGTAGGAATAGACGAAGAAGAAGAAGGAGGAGGAGGAGGAGGAGGAGGAGAAGAGGAATACCAGCTCAAAATCACAGATAATGTATTCAATAAAATCAGAGAAGAAAACTTTCCCAACCTAAAGAAGAAAATGCCTATAAAGATACAAGAAGCTTATAGAACACCAAATAGATTAGTCTCCCCCAAAAGTCTGCTTGCCACATAACAATCAAGCCACAAAACATACAGAACAAAGAAAAAATATTAAGAGCTACAAAGGAAAAGGGCCAACTTACCTATCAAGGCAGACCCATCAGAATAACACTAGACTATTTAAAGGAAATAATGAAAGCAAGAAGGTACTGGTCAGAAGTTATAAAGGTACTAAAAGAGCAAGGCTGCCAACCCAGACTACTATACCCAGAAAAACTATCAATCACCATAAATGGAGTGAGTGAGATATTTCACGACAAAGACAGAAACAAAGATAGAAACAATACCTATCCACAAATCTGGCCCTACAGAAAGCACTAGAGGGAAAACTCCAACCTAATGAACCCAGATAGATCTATGAAACCACAAACAATCAATAATCCCACAGAAGAAAACCCCCCCCAAAAAAAGAAATAAACACAAGCTACCACCAAAAATAACAGGAAATAACAATTAGTGGTCATTAATATCCCTTAATGCAACTAAGAAAGAGAATTACAGACCAATATCCCTTATGAACATTAATGCAAAAATACTCAACAAAATTCTGGCAAATCTATTATAACAACATATAAAAAAAAGTCATCCACCACGCTCAAGTAAGCTTTATCCCAGAAATGCAGGGATGGTTCAACGTACAAAAAACTATAAATGCCATCCATCATATAAACAAGTTAAAGCAAAAAAAACCCCACATGATCACCTTCTTAGATGCTGAAAAAGCCTTTATGATAAAAAGTCCTGGAGAGATCAGGAAAATACCTAAATATAATAAAGGTGATTTACAAAAAGTCAATGGCCAACATCAAACTAAATGGAGAGAAATTCAAAGCAATTCCACTAAACTCAGGAACTAGACAAGGATGTCCTCTTTCTCCTTATCTATTGAATACGGTTCTTGAAGTTTTAGCCAAAGCAATAAGAGAATGAGAAGAGATTAAGAGGACATAAATTGGAAAAGAGAAGTGAAACTATCTCTGTTAGATGATATGATTGTATACATAAGTGACCCACAAAATTATACCAGGGAACCTCTGCTCCAACATATTCTCAAGAGTTTCTAATTATAGGTAAATTATTACAGGTAAGGCCTTAGAATCTAATGGCAAAAGAACATTCACAGATTGAAATTAACTTTTTCTACAAAATTCAAATTATCAATGCTTTTAAGTCTAGAGTCTTGCTGCATAGCAGAATCACCTCCCTGTTTATCATATTCAGGGTTTTTTTTTTTTTTTTTCCTTGACAGTCATTGCCAAGATAGAAAAGTTACAGAGAACTGGACCAGCATACAACATTCTCAATGAACATATAGCCCAGAGGAAACTTCAAAAAGACCTAAGTCAAACCCATCTTATAATGCATCATTTGACTTGCTAACCCCATGATGAGGTGGGTTTGAGAGTGAGAAAGGAATATTTTTATCAGATGGCATGTCCTAAGATCTGAAGAACTTCACAATATGAAGACAGACATTTTGAGAAGTCCAGCTTCCTGACACTTGGAATTTAAATACACAGGAAGAGACCAGCTTTAAAGCATTAACATTTACATAAACAGGAAGCCTCCTTTGGCTTGTATGTAGTGAGCCTCTGGCCTTTTCATACATTCTTGTCCTCACAAGATTTTATTATGAAAAAAAATTTATTTATTATGAAAAATGCTTTTGTTTATTAAAGTGCACAAAGAACCATAAATTCAAATCCTGAGTGATTCATTGTTGATTTATAAAGTTGCATTAATGATAAAATTAATTACTCTAATATAAAAAACATGGCTGTCAGATGGGTACAGCATCTAATCAATTGGAACAGATCTTTTTCTTTTATGCTTAATGATTCTCTTGAGAAGTGAACCTAAGGAAACAACAGAGTCAGTCAATGAGGAGGCTGCATATATTGTCTCTTTTATCAGTAGAACTGAAAACAAAGGTTTTTCTTATGATGTAAATTTCAACCATTGGAAATCAATTTTTTTCTACATGGAGAGAGGGAGGTGGATGCAGCAGGCTCTAATTTCTGTGACACAAAATCACGGCAGATTGAATATTGCTTAGCATGGCTTTTTGTGACTATCAAATACTCTGAAAATCAAGTCTAATTTGTTCCTTCAAGATTCTTGGTTTTTTCAACCTCCCTGTTGCTTGACATTGAACTCAAAGCTTCATGTTAGTCAAGCAGTCAACCACGAAACCACACCCCTACCCCAATTTTCATTCTAAAAACACAGCCACTTACAAAACAGAGATCAGAGAGTCTAGGAGCTCCCTGGAGTCTTGTCTTAGCTTCCCTGTGTCCACTGAGGCCTTAACTTCCTGTGTCCACTGAGGCCTTAACTTCCTGTGTCCACTGAGGCCTTAACTTCCTGTGTCCACTGAGGTCTTAAGTTCCTTGTGTCCCAAGGTCTTGGTAAGAGTAAAGATGCTCTTCCAGATGTGTGGCTGACAATGGAGGTGTGAGATGTACACTCAGAGGTGAAGAGTAGCTTAGAGCCTGAGTCTCTGGCTGTGGAGGACTTCATACATCACCAAGCTTTTTAGATCCAAGCCCGGGCATAAATACCTTCAAGTTATCTTCAAGTTTGCCACTAGAAAAAATAGAGAATTTTTTAAAAGTGTAAGAAAAATCCTGTGGCAACAGATCACATCTGCTGCTCACAGTCCACATTAACTCGTTAACGTGAAGATGGGGCTCAGCAGGCGTGCTTGCCATACAATCCTCACGACCTGAGTTTGATCCCTGGGGAACCCACAGCTGGATGCTACCCCAACACTCCTACAGTGAAAGGAAAAGGAGAAACAGGATCATAGCCCTCCTGGTGAGCCAGCTAGCCTGGAGTAAGCAGCTTATCAGAAAGAACAGTGCTGTTGTTAGTTAGAGGGCTGAGTAACCTCATGGCCTGAGTCGAAGACTGAGATTAGGCTCTCCTATCTCCTCAATAAAAAGGGTCTAAATGAAGCTGTTAGGAATCAGGGTGCAGGTGAGGGAGAGAGAGCAGGAGGCTAGCCCTGCCCCAGTCAGCTGCAGCAGAGAGAGTGGACCCATACCAGGCCATGAAGCACAGAACTGGTCCCGATGATGTGGGTGTGGGTGAGCCAGTCCTTAGGGTGTAAACTCAAGAGAGCTGGCCCCACCCCTTGCCTGGGCAGTAATGCAGAGACAGTCCTAAAGGCATGAGAATTAGTTTTGTTTTGTTTTGTTTTCTTTTGTCACCTCCAACATTCTAGAAAGCTTCAGGTTAAACAGTTACTGAGATGTGAATGCGAAATGTCTCCTAAGAACTCAGGTTTCAAATGTTTGGTTCCCAAATAGTGGGATCACTTTTGAAGGTCTGGAAACTTTGGAGGTGAGACCTAGCTTGTAGAAGTAGGTGTTAGGATTCTTTTTTTAGTTTCTAAAGCCACACTCCCTCTCTGGCTTCTTTCCTCCGGGATGCAGGATCACTCTCTATCCCTTCGGCCCCTTCTCACCCCCTCTCTCAGCGTTATTATAACAATGAAGTCCATCAACATGAAAGAATCCAAGAGTCTACTGCCACCCACTGCTTCCTCCCTCTGTGTCCCCTGCATAGGGCATGAGGCCTCTCCATTCATAGATATCTGCCTGCTAAATGGGCAAAAGCTTTGTGCCAAATCAAATGCATGATGGGTGGCTGGGAGTGGGCTTGGAAGGTTATCCCTGGCTCCTTTTTCTCATCCTGCTCTCTATGCCTGACCTGCCATAATGTGAACAGTCTGACGACACACACACACACACACACACACACACACACACACACACACACACACACACTGCCATGAACTGACCTGCACTGCCAGGCTTTCTCTATCACAACAGACTAAAAAAACTCACTCTGAAGCCATTTATGGTGTCTTTAGGGCAATGTTGTGAGGCTAGTAGAGCAGCATATTCACTGTTTTTGTTTTTGTTTTTTTGCGGGGGGGGGGGGTGTTTCTAGAGTTAAACAGCTAGAGAGATTAATGATAGGCAAAGCAGGTGATAATTCTAATGACATAGTGGAGGCTGAGTGAACAGAATAAGTTTCTGGTGGGAAATGTAATCACTGAGTTACTAGAATATTCCAACAGCAATCCGATGTTTTCTTTAAAAAAAAAAACTGGATGGTGTTTAGTAGCTGCACAGTTAGAACATGGAAAGTTCAGTGATCTACTGAGTGGCCTATTCATGCAGGGGTGGTCAGCATCTAATCACAGGAGGTCTACTCATTATAAAAAAATGCCACAGGGCCTGAAATTTCACCAGGAACAGAACTAATAAAAGACATTTCTTTTTTTTTTTTTTTTTTTTTTTCCTTTATTTTGTATTTATTAAAAAAAAACACAGTAAAAAGAATTTAAAATGTGG
>PVIH01012491.1:0-63287 GCA_004025045.1 Sigmodon hispidus
TCACCAACCCTACAAGTGATAGAGGACTGATCTCTAAGGTATATAAAGAGCTCAAGAATTTAGAGCCCAAAACCTTGAATAACCCTATCAAAAAATGGGGTTCAGATCTAAAAAGGGAATTCTCAGCAGAGGAACTATGAATGGCTGAAAGGCACCTGAAAAAGTGCTCTTCATCTTTAGCCATCAGAGAAATGCAAATGAAAACAACTTTGAGATACCACCTAACACCTGTTAGATTGGCTAAGATAAAAGGCACAGATGACAGCCTATGCTGGAGAGGATGTGGAGCAAAGGGAACACTCCTCCATTGTTGGTGGGATTGTAAACTAGTTCAGCCACTTTGGAATACAATATGGAGGTTTCTCAGAAAATTGAGAATCAATCTCCCCAAGGACCCAGCAATACCACTTCTGGGTATATACCCTAAAGAGCCACATTCACACTCCAAAGGTATTAGCTCAACTATGTTCATAGCAGCATTATTTGTAATAGCAAGAACCTGGAAACAACCTAGATGTCCCTCAGCTGAAGAATGGATTAACAAACTTTGGTACATCTACACAATGGAATACTACGCAGCAGTAAGAAAAAATGATATCCTGAAATTCACAGGCAAATGGAGGGATTTGGAGAATATCCTCCTGAGCGAAGTCTCACAAACTCAGAGAGATAAGCACGGGATGTACTCACTCACTAGTGATCTCTAAACAAACAAACAAGAAAAAAAACCAAACATGCCCAAGAGGCAAACCACAACCACCGAACAGCTTGGGATCAGAAAGACCCTGGACTGACCCTTCAAACCCCAGTCCAACTATAGGAACACCTGACTCACTCTTGAGGGAGGGGGAAAGAACTGGATTTGGCCAGAAGTGGAAACTGATCTAAGCATTATTGGGTCAGTGGGACCATAGGACTGTCTGCTCCCTGCCCAGGGAGGGGATGGGGAGTTGCAGAGAAGAAAAATGACCAGATGTGTTGGGAGGGGGAAGAGACCTTGAATAAGGATATACAGGGATGGAAAAAAAAATTCAGAAGGTTTTGGTTTCTAGTTTCTTAAGTTCTTGATATATTTTAGAGATCAGTCCTCTATCACTTGCAGGGTTGGTGAAAATCTTTTCCCATTCTGTAGGCTGTCGCTTGGTCCTATTGACAGTGTCCTTGGCTTAACAGAAGCTTCTCAGTTTCATGAGATCCCATGTATTGATTTTTGTTCTTAGTAATCCTTGCCACTGGTGTTATGTTTAGGAAGTTGTCACCTGTGCCAATTCATTGGAGAATATTTCCCACTTTCTTTTCCATGAAGTTCAAAGTGGCTGGGTTTATGCTGAGGTATTTGACCAACTTGGATTTGTGTCTTGTGCAGGGTGACAGGCTTGCATATATTTGCATTTTTCTACACACTAACAATCAGCTATGCCTACACCATTTGATAAAGATACTATCTTTTTTTTCCATTGAATATTTTGTGCCTCTTTGTCAAAAAACAGGTGTTCATAGGTGTATCAGTTAATGTCTGGGACTTCAATCCACAAGTCTATTTTTATGCCAGTACCAGGCTGTTTTTTTTTTTTTTTTTTTTTTTTTTTTATTGTAGCTCTATAGTATAACTTGAATTCAGGGATGTTGATGCCTCCTGAGGTCCTGAGGTTCTTTCGTTGAGCAAAATTGTTTTGGCAATCCTTGCTTTCCTGTTATTCGAAATGAAGTTGAGTATTGTTCTTTCAAGGTCTGTAAAATATTGTGTTGGAAATTTGATGGGCAGTGCATTGAATCTGTAGATTGCCTTTGGTAGAATTTACAGCTATTATAAAAGGTAATGTTTCTCTTATTTCTTTGTCAGCTCTTTTATCTTTAGTGTATAGAAGGGCTACTGATTTCTTTGAGTTAATCTTGTATCCTGCTACATTGCTGAAGCCGTTTCTTTCATTATCACACTATGCACTTGAAGCCTAACTACATCATTCATTGTTTATCACATTTGACACTCTTATGACTTTTCCGTTCATGCTAGCTCTATGCTTATCATTCCTTACAGGGGTTGTTTATCTTAAGTCTTACATGTTCCTTACAAGCCATATATTCAAGGACATTGAGGTGATTAGGCAGAAACTTCATATTCCTCTCTCTCTAAACCCTGCCCCAAAGAAAACTCAATAAGCATGAGCTCCCTGGAGCTTTCCTCTCCAGCCGCCACCCCTGAGGATGATAGACAAGCAGGTGCTCACCCTGGAGGCTATTTAAGGTGTGGCTCATAGACCTCCCTGATGTGGAATGTGTTTCTGTATGCCATGAATATCATTAATAAAGGAACTGTCTTGGCCTATGGCAGGCATCTTAGAAGTAGGTTGTGATATTAGACCATAGGTAGGGGAAGGAGGGTGGAATCAGGAGACACCATCCAGCCACCCAAAAATCAACATGTAAAAGTAACACAGGTAAGTTGTGGACCTTGAGGCAAGACAGATTAATGGAAATGGGTTGAGTTAAAATGCAAGAGCTAGCTAGCAATATATCTGAACATATATTCAGGTCAAGCAGCATGAAATTAATATAAGCATCTGAGTCATTTTTGGTGGCCTAAGCATCAGGTCTGGACTTTTGGCTAGACAGGCCAGAAACCTCTTATTACACCTCTCTTCATGTTTCTTTCTCATGGTTTCTCCTTTTGTCCTGGAACTACCCAGGAATGTTATCCTCAGATTAAACCTAGATTTACTAATTTGGCTTGATTGGTTTATTGCTATAATGGAAGGTATTCACTAATAGGGAATATATATGTCTTATCAAGAGTGTCATGTATATATATATATATATATATATACATATAGATATATGACATATTTCTCATGTGTCTAAACTATATATGACATTTGAGAAATTTTAACTCTGAAATATGTTAAACATTTTTATTCCAATAATAAATATACCATGGGCTAGGAAGTCATATATTCAAAGGTAACTTTTTGAAAAGCATTTCCAGTTGAGACTTGGGACCCAGATCTTAGAATGAAGCATTCTAGGAATGTGTTTTTTTCACTAAGGTATGCCAAAGTGAGTAATGATGAATAGAGGGGTCTTTCTGATGTAGCCTCACTGTGATCTTGGATCTAGATTAGTTGCCTGTGAGATATATCTATTAGCATTAAACTTTAAGCACCATGGCACTAGGTCAACATCTATATGTTTCCTTTATAAAGAAAATAATAAACTTCAATTCTTATAAAGAAATGGAAAGAAATTAGTACAAATAAAATTGACAATTTGCTTCTTAATATTCAAACATTAAAGAGAAAAAGGTAAATTTGGTTTGAAAACGATAAAATATAAGGTGAATAAGATAAATATTTTTGACACAGGAATAGTTGATACTGCTGTAAAGACAAAGGTGGCTCTTATCTCTTCTGGTGACTAGTGTTTTGTCCCTCGTTGGAGAGATGGAGTGAATGGCCATTTTATTAGCTGCTGTTCTGGAATGTTTAGTAGGAATAGTCACCAGTCACTTAGAATTATTCATAGCACGATAACACATGAAGACAGATGGTATCTGCCTAAAATTTTGTTGACTTAAAAAAGATTTGTGATACATATTATGCCTCCATTACAATCTGCTTCCCATAGTTTCTGGGTGAAAACAGTGGCAGAATTAAAGTGAAATCAAAGGATGATGAATACATGTCTTTTCTTACATAGCTAAGCTTAAGATAGACTAAAAGACTATCTCTCTGTAGCAGCTTCTCCTAAGCCTGCCTCTTTCATCTCCTGACTCTGCTGCCAGGCATCCCCCAAACCTACTCTGCCCAACACAGGCATGAATGCTTGCCTTCTGGAAACATTTTGCCCTTTGAAGGGAAATTTATCCTTCTAAGTTTTAGTCTTTGAAAATATCTTTAAGTAATCTTCCCAAGAGCACTTGTAGACAAGCTGGTCTTAATATTATAATACATCTCTGTGTGTATAAATATGTGTCTGTCTGTGTGTATATACATATATATTTGTATACATGAATGCACATATAGTGAAAGGTACAATTATTACTATACATATATTTATCTACATATATTCTCAGGTATAAATTTTTTAAAAGTCCTCTAGTCTGACTTATTATAGTCTATAAATATTTTCATCACATTTTGTCCATCTTATTAATATTTCATTTCATTATTTATGTTCTTAATATCACCTTTAAAATATTTCTTCATACTATCAGCATGTTTTGTGATATCTAATAGGCATTTTTATCACTTTAGAGATAAAGTAAAACTGTTGCTGCATTTATAAAAAAATTGCAACTTATAACTGCAAATTAGGATATCATTGCTTGAAAATCTTTAGAGAGCTAGAAAATGTAGTGAACTTTCAGTAGAACTACTAACAAATATCCAAAATGTACATAGTGAAAGAATGATTGTTTCTTTTTCTAAAGCAACAGGAAGTCAGGCAAGTCTTACTACTAGAAGGAAGAGAAACTCTACATTGTATGATTTCTTTAATGAAATGAAACAGTTAGGTGTCATGATGTAATCCAGAATTGTGGAGGAAGCAGGAAGATTGCCATGAGTTTGAGGCCAGCCTAGTCTATTTGGTCAGATGAGTGAAATGTTTAAAACAAGTATGAATTACAACTTAGCAGCATTTTCCAATTACACTTAGCAGCATAACATGTGTTTATTTTATGTTTTAAACTTAAAGAGTTTGAATAAATGGAAATAATATGTTTAGGAAAACTTTCTTCTTTTTATTGAATTTCTTTGTCATGTGCCTGTATTAGGAGTGAAGAACACAGTTGTACTACTTAGCACTACTAGACTTAAATCATAGCACTAACAGCATTTGTGATGAAGACCATTTTTGTAGCATATGCTACTTAAGATGTAACATGTGGATTAAGAATGTATAAACCTCATTTCAATTGATCCTGTATTGTTATATAAGCCTTTTATATGGGAAATATTCCTTGAGTTGAAAGAACAAAGTAGCCCATTCTGTATAAATAGAAAAATTACATTGAAATAGTGTTGTCTTAAGTCTTGATTGATGAAGGCAGAAATTCTAAAAAAGTTCCTAAAAGTTGTTTCACAGTAATCCAAAGAATCCATGTACACAATGAAACACTACTCCCAGGATTACTTTATATGACCTTATTCTTACATTAGGGAGAATGTTATATAGTTTTGATCTTAATAACAGAAGTCTCTAAAACAAAACAATTTCTCTCTCAGGCAAAGCAAAGCTGTCAGGGAAGTGGGAACTATTAACAATTGTTACTGGCTCAAAAATGGAAGGACAACATACAGAAGACCAAAGAGGATGGCCTTTAGAAGCAGAAAATGACACTAATTCTGGCCACAGGGTCCTCATCTTTAGGCCCAATCTGGTAGTCAAAAATCAAAAGCTGATGGTTGGTGAACAGTTACAGGCAAAGCCACACCCTCCTAACACTCAATTCAAAGCTTTTCAACAGGGCTATAATGAGGCCAGGACACAGAAAAGCAAGAGAAGACAATAAATAGAATTAATATGGGCTCTAATTCAATTTGAATGTGTCTGCTCAAGAACAAGGAACTTATATACAGAGCAGGAAATAACACCTGGACTCTGGTTACCCCAAAATATGGCAGATGACGTCAGAAAAGGCAAAAGCAATGATATTTCACACCCGCCCCCATTCACAAAATAACAGAGGAATCAGCACTTGTCTTTTGGGTTTCTAAATTCTAAAATTGTGAGACAATAAATTTCAGTTTCTTCATTGTGCTTTTAAATAAAACCTTAGCAAAAAAAAAAAAAAAAGTACTTATTCATAGTGTTAGGGATGAAGCCACATTTTACTGCTAGAAACAAAGAACTGTCAAGACTAATTCATTTTCTCAGAGCACAAAGGCAACTCTTATAAATTTAACTGGGGCCTTGGTGGGACTTGTCTGAAGCTAAGAAGGGGTCAAAGCATACCTAAAACCCCAGATTTTTTCATCTTTAGAAAAGTAGGAGTTTGGTTGCCCCACTACAAAGTCTTCCTATGACATAAACAGACCCTAACAGATAGACTTCCCCGGGGTTCAGGTGTGTCCCCATGAATGTAGCAACTGACATGTTCATGAGCATACAAGGTTAAGAGGACTGCTGTTTAACTTACCACTAAAACATTTCAGGTTGGTCTTCCTTTCTTTTCTGTATGACTTTATAAGGTCCCTTCTCCTTTCTCCTACTGTTTTCAAGTATGCAAATGATACACTCTTTAAATTCTTACCTCAACCAATAACATACTACCACAAGGATCTAACCAGTCATTCCCCCTGGCGTATAAGTATCCCTTGCCCCTCTTTTTCTTTTTCTCTGTACTCTCAGCTGCTCAGGATCCTCCTTCCATAAACTGTATTGCCCAATCCCCACCCGCACCCGAAGTTGAGCTAGTGCCCTATAATAGTCCTACCATATAAGGATTAAGCAGTACTCAGTCTGGCAGGCTTTGTTCACAGTTTCTTCATATATTATCATCAGGGGAGGAAACAGACAGGAATAGCCCTGGAGCAGCAGCAGAACCTTTCCACTCTGACCTTCAGGCTGCAAGCACAGTCAACAGTGAACCAGATGTGGGCTTTTGAAATCTTAACTTCTACTGCCAGTGACATACCTCCAACAAGCACACACACCCTAATCCTTCTCAAACTGTTCTAAGTGTTCACATATGAGCCTATGGGAGACATTCTTATTCATACCTCCACATACATACAGATACCTGTATTTTTTAATGTTTTAATCCAGAAGCAAAATTTATTGTAGAACATTAATTATAGAAGCAGATAAAGAACTTGAGAATTTTTTGTCTATAGTTTTATTTTTGTAGCAATCTAATTTTTATTAGAGAAGTTTTAATTTGGATAAAATATGTTATACTAATAATTAACTTCAAATTATACATATACATACATACACATTAAAATAGAAATATTTTTATATTTAAAGAGAAACACTCTCCCTTACACCAGTAATCTTGTCATACTTGTTGTAGACACTGCTTCTTTAATACAGGACTTATATTCAATGTATATGATTACAGATGTCTTCAAAAAATTTTAATAACTATGAAAAGTAGAAATTAGAGGTAGATCAAAAGAGAACAACACTCAGGAAAGAATGGATGTTTGAAGCACATAGCTAAATGGGGAACAATGTCACAGTTTATTAATAGATCAAGCAAAAAAAGAAGAAAAGGTAGACATGATTTCAAAAGAAAAATTGCAATATTTAGCCCTTGCTTATGCAAATCAAATGCTTCATTTAGGAAAAATGTTTTTCATTTGAAGAAACAAAGAAAATGTGAAGCCAGTTTTTAAATTCAGTTAATGTCAAGATGAGCCCACTACTAGTTAGTAACTATAATGTATCTCTGCTTGACAAGTAACACTAGAATTCTTTTACCCCCACAAAAAATTAGAGGAGATAATGTTTGAAACAAACTTTAAGTGGATCCCTTATTTTAACAGAAATAAGAAAGGGACCATTGCAAGGAGTCTCTTTCTTTCTTATACTTTTTTTATTATTATGAATAAAGAAGTCACACTTTCTATCCTTGTATATCCTTATTCAAAGTCCCTTCCCCCTCCCACCACATCAGGTTATTCTCTCTTCTCCACATCTCCCCATTGCCCCCATTGCCCTAACCCTAACCCAAGGTCCTAATATTGCTTAGTTCAGCCTCCACTCCTGGCAAATCCAGTTTTCTACCCCCAACCTCAAGACTGAGTCAGATGTTCCTCTAGGGGGAGTGGGATCCAAGGATTCAGTACAAAGTGTTTCTGATCCCAAGCTGTTCAGTGGTTGTGGTTTGCACCTTGGACATGCTTTGCTGTTTTTGTTTGTTTGTTTGTTTGTTTTTTGCCCTTTTTGCTTTGCTTCAGCAGCACATATACTAAAAATTGTATCAATACACAGAAGATTAGCATGGTACCTGCTCAAGGAGTCCCTTTCAATTGCAGACCATTCTGTTATTGGAGAAAATTGCCCATTTTCCTTATTCTTACTCCTTCTCTTGTTCATCTTCATCTCCATAGAATCATCCTATTAAAAGGAATTATAAGCCCGTTATAAGCCTTGTCTCATCAAGGCATTGCCACATCAAGTCTATTGAAAGAAAATGAAACTTTAGAGAGTGAACATTTACATAGAGTAAAACAAAAGACTATTTTGGAATGGCTATGTCAGAGTATATTGGAGATGCTTAGCATAGCCTTTATTAAAAAATAAATGATTTATTTTAGAAATACTGTATAAATGGGATTGACGATAAAAAGTACCTAATCTATCATACCAGATATTGACTACAGTTGATTAAAATAAAGTTCAGATAAACTATAAAGAAGTAAATCACAATGGATCATGGAAGTAGGACTGTCAAAGGGAAACCTGTGCATAGTCTCACAAGGAAAAGATGAAACTGTGACAATCAAATTAAGCACACAAATTTGCTCTGGTGTTTATTAAACCAAAAACTTTAGGTATTGTAGATATAGAATATAAATAAGTGCACAAAATACATGTGCATATCTTGGAAAATAGTATAGATATATTTGTGTAAACAAATGCCATCTTCGAGATTGTTTTCAGGCAAGTTTGTCTCAATTTACCAAAGATTTTCATTTAAACAGAAAACACTTCCCATTTTTATAACACAAGCTTTTATAGGATTACAAAATCTCTTATTCATCTAATTCTTCTTAACTGATGACTAAAACAGTTACTCATCTTTTTATTTAACATTTACCTGTTTTGCTTACATGTAAAAAGAAAACATGTCTTTTATTTTTATTAAAAATAAATTAAATAGCATTATTGATTAAAATGTTTGATGCTTACATATAAACATATATTTGTAAATTATTATAAATCACATTTACATGAGAAAAATAATGAGGGGATTATAATTTTACAGTTTTCAAAATTTGCTTTAAGTGTTTTAAAAGCTTCACACATATTGTAATCTAAGGATATAATCTCTTACTAATGGCATTTTTTAGGAATTTTGAAACATGAAGTGTTTAGAGACACTGTCTCAAGGTAACAGAGATTATGTGACTTATTTTGAACTTGAAGTCAACTCCCTGGGTTATGCTTTCAACCAACCAACCATATTTTACTACATTAAAGGAGTTACACTACAAAATGTGAAAAATTCAAAATCATTGTTCTAAATTTCTTACTTCACAGAATCTGGGTTGAGAAATGAAGAATGAAAATATAGTCACTCTACTGACAATGCTATTTTATGTCATGAGAAAAGTGTGTGGTAGCAATATAGTTTCAAATTTACCATCAAAGAAACTTTAAAAGAAGAATGCATATATACAAATGTAAACTAGAAATTACATACATAATTTAGCATTCATATATATACAGTAAAATAAACAATGCTTAAATTTTTGAACTCTGGAGTCAGAAATATAGAACTTGCTCTCTGATTTTAAGATATATAGGAGTCAATAGAAACACAGGAAGTGTAATACTTTAAAACAAAACAGCTAATTTTATAGTTTTCCACAAAATTATTGTAGCTAGATGACTTTGAGCCAATAAATTAATCTTTCTAGGTCTCTATTTTCTATATAGAAATACATATATCTTGCTCTCTGGGTTCAGAGTCAATTCCTAGACTCTCATCTCATCTCTCCCTAGCAGACAGGAGCTAGGATTTGGCTGTGAGGGTTTCCTCCAGCCACACTTAAAAGAGGGGATCTTGCATGGCCTCACCTCCAACTGCATCAGCACAGAAGGACTGAGGATTTGAAATTCAGATACCTGTCCAGAGCAGAATCAGAGAATGAGCAGACCCCTTGCTCAAAGGAGACAGGAGACACACAAGCCCTCTTGCCACAACTGACTAGGAGATGACTACTCATGAACCACTGAAGCCATAGGCAGACGCCATTGCAAAAATACATATAACAATATGAAAAGCAACAAGGCAACACCAGAAGAAACTGGTGGTTCTACAACTACAAAACCTGAACAAAGCAATAAAGAGGAAACAGAAAGAAAAAGCACCAACAACAACTTTATAAAGATTATTGAAACCTTCAAAGAAGATATTAAAAAATCCCTTAAAGAAATAGAAGGAAATACAAACAAAAAATTGGAAGACACGAACAAATCCTGGATAGAAAAGCAAGAAAAGGTAAACCAAAAAATGAAAGAAACATTCCAGGAATTAAAAACTGAAATAGGAACAATAAAAAAGGCACAAAATGAGGCAAAGGTGGAAATAGAAAATTTGAGGAGAAAAACTGAAACTACAGATACAATCATAACCAACAGAAAAACTGGAACTACAGATACAAGCATAACCAACAGAATCCAAGAGATGGAACAGAGAAACTCTGGAGTGGAAGGCTCAGTAGCAGAAATAGATACATTAGTCAAAGAAAATACTAAAACAAGAAAAGCCATAACGCAAAAAGTTCAGGAAATCTGGGACACCATGAAAGACCTAATTTGAGAATAATGGGAATAGAAGAAGGAGAATAATACCACATCAAAGTCACAGATAATGTATTCAATAAAATCATAGAAGAAAACTTTCCTAACTTCAAGAAGGAAATGCCTATAAAGATACAAGAAGCTTACAGAACAACAACTAGATATGACCCTCCCAAAAAGTTTGCTTGTCACATAATAATCAAGTCACACAACATACAAAACAAAGAAAAAAATCTTTAGGAACTGCAAACAAAAAGGACCAAATTACTTATAAAGGTAGACCAATGAAAATAACACCTGATTATTCAATGGAAACAATGAAAGCTAGAAGGGTTTGGTCAGAAGTTATACAAATAATAAAAGAGCTTGGCTTCCAAACTAGAATACTATAGCCTGCAAAATTACCAATCACCATAGAAGGAGTAAACAAAATATTTCATGGCAAAGTCAGACTAAAACAATACCTATTTAACAATCTGGGTACCAGAAAGCTTTAGAGGGAAAACTTCAACTTAAGAATCCCAGATACACCCATGAAACCACAAAAAAATCAATTATCCCACAGAAGAATACCTTAGAGAAAGGAAATATAAAGAAGATACCACCAAAATTAGCAGGAAATATCAATCAGTGGTTACTAATATCCCTTAAAATCGATGGACTCAACTTATCTATAAAAGACACATACTAACATGATGGATATAACAACAGAAGCCATTCTTCCTTTGCCTACAAGAAACACACCTCAACCACAAAGACAGACACAGGCTCAAAGTAAAGGGTTGGGAAAAGGTTTTCCAATCAAATGGCTTTAAGAAACAAGGTGGGGTAGCCATCACAATATCTAACAAAGTAGACATTAAGTCAAAAGCAATTAAAAGGAAACAGATTGGTCATTACTTACTCATCAGAGGAAAAATTGGTCAAGAGGAGATTTCAATCCTGAATATTTATGACCTTTATATAAGGGCACCTACCTATGTAAAAGAGAAACTGCTAAAGTTCAAATCCCACATCAATTCTTACACCCTAATAGTGGGAGACTTCAATACCCCACTTTCAACCCTGAATAAGTCAACCAGAAAGAGACTCAACAGAGAAATAAGGATTCTAAAAGAGATTATGATACAAATGGATTTAATAGATATCCACAGAAGGTTCCACCCAAATGCAAAGGATTATACATACTTCTCAGCACCTCATGGAACTTTCTCCAAAATTGACCACATAATTGGTCATAAAACAAATATCAACATATATAAAAAAGGAGAAATAATCCCTTGTAACGTATCGGACCACCAGGGCCTAAATTAGAGTTCAACAACATCAAAAATCAAAGAAAGCCTATCAACTCATGGAAACTAAACATCACAGAGCTGAACCATCTCTGGGTCAAGGAAGAAATTAAGAAAGAAATCAAAGTCTTCCTAGAATTTAATGAAAATGAATCCACAATGTATCCAAACTATGGGACACAATGAAAGCAGTCTTAAGAGGAAAATTCATAGTGCTAGATGCCTACATGGAAAACCTAGAGAAATCCCATACTAGAGACCTAACAGCTCAACTGAAAGCCTTAGAACAATTAGAAGCAACTTCACCTAGAAGAAGTAAATGGCAGGAAATAATCAAACTTAGAGCTGAAATCAATACAATTGAAACAAAAAGAACAATACAAAGAATCAATGAATCTAAGAGTTGGCTCTTTGAGAAAGTCAACAAGATAGATAAGCCCTTAGCCAAACTAATCAAAAAGCAGAGAGAGAGAGAGAGAGAGTGTCCAATTCAACAAAATCAGAAATGAAATGGGGGACATAATAACAGACTCCCAGGAAATTCAGAGAATTATCATATCATACTTTGAAAATCTGTATTCAACAAAAATGGAAAACCTAGACGAAATGGACAGCTTTATGGACAGGTACCATCTGCCAAAATTAAATGAAGATCAGATTAATTACCTAAACAAGCCTATAATCCTTAAGAAAATTGAAGCTGTCATTAAAAGCCACCCTCAAAATAAAAGCCCTCATTCAGATCGTTTCATTGCCGAATTCTACCAGACATACAAAGAAGAATTACTACCGTTACTCCTCAAACTATTTCACACAGTAGAAACTGAAGGAATATTGCCAAATTCCTTTCATGTGTCCACAATTACACTAATACCCAAATCACTCAAAGACACAACAAAGAAGGAGAATTACAGACCAATTTTCCTCATGAATATTGATGCTAAAATTCTCAACAAAATTTTAGCAAAATGTATACAAAAATGTATAAAAATTATCATCCACCACGACCAAGTAGGCTTCATCCCACACTAAACAAAAACCAGAGAGAGAATGTGCAAATCCACAAAATTAGAAATGAAAAGGGAGACATAACAACAAACCCCTAAGAAAGCCAAAGAATTTTCAGATCATACTTTGATAATCTATATTCAGTGGAAAAAAGAGAGTATATTTAACAAATGGTGTTGGCATAGCTGGATGGAAGTGTGTAGAAAAATGCAAATAGATCCAAGCCTGTCACCCTGCACAAAACTCAAATCCAAGTGGATCAAAGACCTCAATTTAAACCCAGCCACTTTGAACTTGACAGAAAAGAAAGTGGGAAATACACTTCTACGAATTGGCACAGGCAACCTCTTCCTAAATATAACACCAGTGGCACAGACGCTAAGACCAACAATCAATAAGTGGGATCTTCTGAAGCTAGGAAGCTTCTGCAAAGCCAAGGACACTGTCAATAGGACAAAACGACAGCCTACAGAATGGGAAAAGATTTTCACCAACCCTACAAGTGATAGAGGACTGATCTCTAAGATATATAAAGAGCTTAAGAATCTAGAGCCCAAAACCTTGAATAATCCAATCAAAAAATGGGGAACAGATCTAAAAATGGAATTCTCAGCAGAGGAACTATGAATGGCTGAAAGGCACCTGAAAAAGTGCTCATCATCTTTAGCCATCAGAGAAATGCAAATCAAAACAACATTGAGATACCACCTAACACCTGTTAGATTGGCTAAGATAAAAGGCACAGATGACAGCCTATGTTGGAAAGGATGTGGAGCAAGGGGAACACTCCTCCATTGTTGGTGGGAATGTAAGCTTGTTCAGCCACTTTGGAATGCAATATGGTGGTTTCTCAGAAAATTGAGAATTAATCTCCCCAAGGACCCAGCCATACCACTTCTGGGTATATACCCTAAAGAGGCACATTCACACTCCAAAGGTATTACCTCAACTATGTTCATAGTAGCATTATTTGTAATAGCCAGAACCTGGAAACAATCTAGATGTCCCTCAACTGAAGAATGGATTAACAAACTGTGGTACATCTACACAATGGAATACTACTCAGCAGTAAGAAAAAGTGATATCCTAAAATTCGCAGGCAAATGGATGGATTTGGAGAATATCTTCCTGAGCGAGGTATCACAAACTCAGATAGATAAGCAGGGGATGTACTCCCTCATTAGTGGTCTCTAAACAAACAAACAAGAAAAAAAACCAAGCATGCCCAAGCTGCAAACCACAACCACTGAACAGCTTGGGATCAGAAACACCCTGGACTGACCCTTCGGATCCCACTCCAATTATAGGAACACTTGACTCACTCTTGAGGGAGGGGGAACAAAACTGGATTTGCCAGGAGTGCAGACTGATCCAAGCATTATTGGGTCAGTGAGACCATAGGACTGTCTGCTACCTGCCCAGGGATTGGATGGGGAGTTGTGGAGAAGAAAAAATGACCTGATATGGTAGTTGGGGGAAGGGACCTTGAATAAGAATATACAGGGATGTAACAAAATTCAGAGGAAAAGCTGAACACAAAGTAAATATATGTGTAGCAATCTTATTTGCATTATCACCCTTGATAAATTATGCTTATGATTTTTATCTTCTTTATAGTTATGGTTATCTTATCAGCATTTTAAATTCATTTTACTGTTTTTCTTGATAAGTACAAAATAAATAAAGGAGAAAAAAGAAACTAAAAAAAATACAAAAAAAAAACCAAAAAAACAAAATGGAAAACCTAGAAGAAATGGACACCTTTCTGAACAGGTACCATCTACCAAAATTAAATGAAGATCAGATTAATTACCTAAAAAGGCCTATAACCCTTAAGGAAATTAAAGCTGTCATTAAGAGCCTCTCCAAAAATAAAAGCCCAGGTCCAGATGGTTTCAGTGACATTCAAAAGAGAATTACTACCCTTACTCCCCAAACTGTTTCACACAGTAGAAACTGAAGGAATATTGCCAAATTCCTTTTATGAGGCCACAATTACCCTAATACCCAAGCCACTCAAAGACACACAAAGAAGGAGAATTACAGACCAATTTCCCTCATGAATATTGATGCTAAAATCCTCAACAAAATTTTGGCTAACTGTATACAATATATAAAAAATAAAATCCACCATGACCAAGTCGGCTTCAATCCAGAAATGCAGGGTTGGTTTAACCTATGAAAAACCTTAAATTTTATCCATCATATAAACATACTAACGGAACAAAACCACATGATCATATCCTTAGATGCTGAAAAAAGCCTTTAACAAAATTCAACCCTCCTTTATGATAAAAGCTCTGGAGGGATCAAGTACACAGGAACAATATCTCAATATAATAAATGTGATCTACCAGAAACTGACAGCCAACATCAAACTTAAAGGAGAAAACTCAAAGCAATCCCACTAAAATCAGGAACTTGACAAGGATGTCCTCTCTTCCCTTATATATTGAATATAGTTCTTTCTTCAACTTAGGTATAGCCTCTGCAAAAACTTTGAAAGTTCTTTGTGCATAAAATTGAAGATAAAAATTTGTTGGTGAAGTTCTCGACGATTTAGCTAATGCAATAAGAGAACAAAAGGAGATTAAGGGAATACAAATTGGAAAGGAAGATGTGAAACTATCTCTGTTTGCAAATGACATGATTGTACATATAAGTGACCCAAAAAATTCTTCCAAGGAACTTCTACGGCTGATAAACACCTTCAGCAATGTAGCAGGATACAAGTTTAACTCAAAAAAAAAAAAATCAGTAGCCCTTCTATACACTAAAGATAAGAGGGATGAAAAAGAAATAAGGGAAACATCACCCTTTATAATAGCTCCAAATAGTATTAAATACCTTGGATAACTATAACCAAAGATGTAACAGATATATTTGACAAAAATTTTAATTCACTGAAGAAAGAAATTGAAGAGGATATCAGAAAATGGAAAGCTCTCCCACGTTCCTGGATAATAAAAACATAATAAAAATGGCAATTCTACCAAAAGCAATCTACAGCTTCATTGCACTGTTCATTAAAATCCCAATACAATATTTTTGGACCTTGAAAGCACAATACTCAATTTCCCTAGGAATAACAGGAAAGCCAGGATTGCCGAAACAATTTTGCTCAACAAAAGAACCTCAGCAAGCATCACCATTCTTGATTTCAAGTTATACTGTAGAGCTACAGTAATAAAAACCACCTGGTACTAGCATAAAAACAGACTTGTGGATCAATGGAATTGAATTGAGGATCTAGAGATTAACGTAAAAACCTATGAACACCTGATCTTTGACAAAGAGGCCCAAAATATTCAATGGAAAAAGATGGCATCTTTAACAAATGGTGTTGGCATAGCTGGATGTTAGTGAGTACAAAAATGCTAATAGGTCCAAGCCTGTCACCCTTCACAAAACTTGAATACAAGTGGATCAAAGACTTCCACATAAAACTAACCAAACTGAACTTGATACAAAAGAAAGTGGGAAATACCCTCCAACACATTGGCACAGGCGCCCACTTCCTAAAAATAACACCAGTGGCACAGACACTAAGATCAACAATCAATAGTTGGGATCTCCTGAAGCTGAGAAGCTTCTGTAAAGCCAAGGACACTGTCAATAGGACAAAAAAACAGCCTACAGGATGGGAAAATATTTTCACCAACCCTACAAGTGATAAAGGACTGATCTCCAAGATATATAAAGAACTCAAGAATCTAGAGCCCAAAACCTTGAATAACCCAATCAAAAAATGGGGTTGAGAACTAAAAAGGGAAGTAGCAGCAGAAGAATTATGAATGGCTGAAAGGCACTTCAAAAAGTGTTCATCATGTTTAACCATCAGAGAAATGCAAATCAAAACAACTTTCAGATACCACCTAACACCTGTTAGATTGGCTAAGATAAAAGACACAGATGACAGAATATGCTGGAGAGGATGCGGAGTAAGGGGAAAACTCCTCCATTGTTGGTGGGAGTGTAAGCTTGTTCAGCCACTCTGGAATGCAGTATGGTGGTTTCTCAGAAAACTGAGACAATCTCCCCAAGGACCCAGCAATACCATTTCTGGGTGTATGCTCTAAAGAAGCACAATTGCACTCCAATGCCATTAGCTCAACTATGTTCATAGCAGCATTATTTATAATAGTAAGAACCTGGAAACAACCTAGATGCCCCTCAACTGAAGAATGGATTAACAAACTGTGGTATATCTACACAATGCAATACTACTGAGCAGTTAGAAAAAAATGATATCCTACAATTTACAGGCAAATGAATGGATTTCGAGAATAGCTTCCTGAGTGAGGTATCACAAACCCAGAAAGTTAAGCAGGGGATGTACTCATTCATTAGTGGACTCTAAACAAAAAAAAAAGAAAAGAAAAAAAGAAAAAAAAAAAGAAAAAGAAAGCAAAGCATCTCCAAGATGCAAACCACAACCACTGAACAGCTTGGTATCAGAAACACCTTGGACTGACACCTTGGATCTCACTCCCCCTAGAGGAACACCTGACTGAGTCTTGATGTTTTTGGGAGAAATCTGTGTTTCCTAGTAGTGGAGGCTGAATTAAGCAATACTGTGACCTGGGACCCCGACCTGCCCAAGGCTGGGATGGGGAGATATGGAGAAGAGAGAATGACCTGATGTGGTGGTAGGGGGATGGGACCTTGAATAAGGATATACAAGGATAGAAAATGTGACTTCTTTGTTCACAATAATAAAAAGAAAAAAATTATTATTAGGCAAACAAATTATTTTGACTGGACAAAAGAATAATAATTTTTATTATTTATTTATTTACTTATTTATAAAAGAGAGTCTTTTTTTTATTCATGTATCTCCTTGCTTCCCTTCCCATCTCTTCTCAAATCCATCCCAGTTAGTCTTCAGGCTCTGCCATCCCCATCCATTCCATCTATCCCCCAAAAGCACAGGAAGTACCAAGCTGGATCAGTCTGGCACATCTGCCCCAGGCAACTCTAATTTCTTCATCATAATATCAAGACTGGGCTAGATGTTTCTCTAAAGGGAATGGATCCAAGGTGTCAACCCATCTCACTCTTTGAGGCTCCACATACTGATCCTGCCACTTGACAGGTGCCTACCTTGAAGGGCCTAGCTTCTTTTCCTGATGTATTCCCAGTTTCTATTCTTAATTTAGTGAACTGCACAGAGTTTCAGCCAGCAATCACTGTGGGAACTTTCCTCATAGTCCCTATCCCCTTGCTCATTCAGATTCTCCTCCCTGACTCTCAGCTGGATCAGGAGCTCAGCCTAGTACTCGCCATGGACCTCTGTCTCTACCTCTATTCGTTGTTGGATTTAGGTTCTGTGATGGCACTTAGGGTGGATATTAATTTGATTAAGGGATGGCCTTGTCTAGGCACACCCTTCACTATTTGTTGGAGACATAGCCAGAGACATCCTATGAGTTCTTGGATGTTTCCCTAGCATTCGGACTCTTTCCAACCCCACATTAGCTTCCTCTATTAAGATATTCATCTCTTTTTTCTTTCTCTCTGTTACTCCTTTCAGTCTGTCATCTCCTTTTTTGATGATTTGTTTCCATTTCTTCTTGTTTGCAACCCATTTTGCTCCCAATTAACTAAAAATATCTTTTCTGTTTTCTCTTCCTAGGGTAATTCTTGAACGTCTCTTTTAAGTTTCTTCTTATTGAAGGCGTTCAGGTGTTGTAGTTTGTATCTTGGATATTCTTTGCTTTTTCACTAAAGTACACTTATGAGTGAGGATATCTGGTGCCTATATTTCTGGGCTTATAATATCTAGGTCAGGAAGATGTTCTCCAAATCCATCCATTTGCCTGCAAATTTTAGGTTGTCATTAATTTTTTTTTTTACTGTTGAGTGGTACTCCATTGTGTAGATGTACCATAGTTTGTTAATCCATTCTTCAGTTGAAGGGCATATAGGCTTTCTTTCCAGGTTATTACTATTACGAATGATGTTGTTATGAACATAGTTGAGCTAATGTCTTTGGAGTATGAATGTGTATCCTTTGGGTATATGCCCAAAAATGGTATTGCTGGATCCTTGGTGAGATTGATTCCCAGTTGCCTGAGGAACTGCCAAACTCCATTCCAGAGTGGCTGTATAATTTTACACTCCCACAAGCAATGAAGGAATGTTAGTGGAATTGCTTCTAGTCCTCTCCAGCATAAGCTATCATCTGTGTTTTTGATCTTAGCCATTCTGACAAGTGCGAAGTAAAACAACCTCAAAGTTGTTTTAATTTGCATTTCTCTAATGAATAAAGACGTTGAGCAATTTTTCAAGTGCCTTTCAGCCATTTGTAATTCTTCTGTTGATAATTCCCTTATTAACTCTGAAATCCATTTTTTAATTGGGTTTTTAAAATTTGGGGCTCTAGTTTCTTGAGTTCTATGTATATTTTAGAGATCAGTCCTCTGTCAGTTGTAAGACTGGTTAAGATCTTTTCTCATTTTATGGGCTTTCACTTTGTCTTATTCACTGAGTCCTTTGCCTTACAAAAGCTTCTCAGTTTCAGAAGGTCCCACTTACTGATTGTGGTTCTTAGTGTCTGTGCTACTGGTATTGTATTTAGGAAGTGGACACCTGTGCCAATGCTTTGGAAGGTGTTTCCCAATTTCCTTTCTATCAAGTTCAGTGTAACTGGGTTTATGTTGAGATCTTTAATCCACTTGGATTTAAGTTTTGTACAGGATGATAGGCTTGGATCTATTTGCATTTTTCTATACACTGCCATCCAGTTATGCCAACACCATTTGTTGAAGCTACTATCTTTTTTCCATTGAATATTTTTGGCCTCTTTGTCAAAAATTAGGTGTTCATAGATATGTGAGCTAATGTCAGATCTTCAATTCTATTCTCTTCTTTCAATGTCTGTTTTTATAGCACAACCTGGCTGTTTTTAGTACTGTAGCTTTATAGTACAGCTTGAAGTCAGGAATGGTGATTTCTCCTGGAGTTCTTTTATTGAGCAGGATTGTTTTGACAAGCCTTGGTTTCTTGTTGTTTCATATTAAGTTGAGTATTATTCTCTTAAGGTCTGTAAAAATATTGTGTTGGGATTTTTATGAGAGTTGCATTGAATCTGTAGATTGTTTTTGGTAAAATTGCATTTTTTTACTATGTTGATCATACCATCCAGGAGCATGGGAGATCTTTCCATTTTCTGATATTCTCTTTAATTTCTTTCTTCAGTGACTTAAAATCTTTGTCAAGCATCTCTGCTAGTTATTTGGTTAGAGTTACATCAAGATATTTAATGATATTTGCAGCTATTATAATAGATAATATTTTTTCTTATTTATTTTTCAGCTCCTTCATCTATAATGTATAGAAGGGCTATTGTTTTAGTTAATCTTGTATCCTGCTACATTGCTGAAGGTGTTTATCAGCTGTAGGAGTTCCCTGGTAAAATTTTGAGGATCATTTAGGTAGATGATCATATCTTCTGCAAATAGAGATAGTTTGATACCTTCTTTCCCAGTTTTTATCCACTTAAACTCCTTTTGTACCCTTATTGCTTTAGCTAAAACATTCAGAACTATATTGAATAGATAACCAGAGAGAGGACAGCCTTGTCTTGTTCCTGATTTAACTGAGATTGTTTTGAATTTTTTTCCATTTAGTTTGATTTTCACTGTTGACATGCTGTCTATGGCCTTTATTATATTTAGGTAATTTCTTTGTATTCCTGATCTCTCCAGGGCTTTTTTTTTCATGAAGGAGTGTTGAATTTTGTCAAAGGCTTTTTTAGTATCTAAGGAGATGATCATGTGCTTTTTGTATCTTTCAGTTTGTTTATATGATGGATGACACTAACAGTTTTGTTTTTTTTTTATGTTGAACCATTCTTGCATCACTGGGATGAAGTCTACTTGATTGCAGTGGATGATTTTTTTGATATGTCAGAAATTTATTGAGTGTTTTGCATCAATGATCATAAGGAAATTTGGTCTGTAATTAACTTTGTTTGATGCATCATTGAGTTGAGTTGTTTGAGTATCAGTGTGATTGTGTCCTCAAAAAAAAAAAAAAAGTTTGACAATGTTCCTTCAGTTTTTATTGTATGGAACAGTTTGAGGAGTATTGGTATTAGTTTTTCTTTGAATGTCTGGTAGAGATCTTCAATTAAACCATGTGGTCCTGGGCTTTTTTTTTATTTTGGAAGCCTTTTATAATAGCTTCAATGTCCTTTGGTGCTATAGGTATGTTTATGTTTTTCATTTGACCTTTATTTTATTTTGGTAAGTGATCCCTGTTCAGAAAGCTATCCATTTCTTCTAGTTTTTTTTTCATTTTAGTGGAGTATGAGGTTTTAAAGCATGACCTCCTGGGTGTTGTTATGTCCCTCTTTTCTGATTTTGTTAATTTTGATACTCTTTCTCTGCTTTTTGGTTAGTTTGGATACGGCTTTATCTATCTTGTTAACTGTCTTAAAGAACCAACTGTTTGATTCATTGATTTTTGGTATTGTTCTCTTTATTTCTGTTGTATTGACTTCAGCCCTGAGTTTGATTATTCCCTGCTGTCTACTCCTTCTAGGTGAATTTGCTTCTAATTATTCTAAAGCCTACAGTTGTGCAGTTATGCCTATTGTGTGATATTTCTCTTGGTTTTTTATATAGGGATCTGCTGTCAATTTTACTATTAACACTGCTTTGTGTCCCATAAAATTGTGTAAGTTGTGGTCTCATTTTCATTAAATTCTAGGAACTCTTTGATCTCTTTCTTAACTTCTTCATTGACCTAGATGTGTGGTTCAGTTGAGATATGTTCAGTTTCCATGAGTTTGTAGACATTCTGTGATTTTTGTTGTTGCTGAACTATAACTTTAGACCATCATATTTGATATGATATGAGGAATTATGTCTATTGTTTTGTATCTATTATTTTTGCTTTATGATCAAGTATGTGGTCAATTTTAAAGAAAGTTTCATGGGGTCTTGAGAAATATGTATATTTTTTGTGTTTAGGTAGAAAGTTCTGTATATATCTATTAAGTCCATTTAGATCATAACTTCAGTTAGATACCTTATTTCTCTGTTGAGTTTCTGTCCTGTTGACCAATTGGATACTAATTGAGTATTAAATTCTCCCATTAATGTTATGTGAAGCTTGATGTGAGGCTTAAGTTTTATTAGTATTTCTTTTATATATGTAGGTACCCTTGTCTTGGAGGGCATAAATATTGGGGACTGAGACTTTATTTTGGTGGATTTTTCCTTAGATGTAAAGGTAATGTCTGTCCTGGTCTCTTTTGCTTCATTTTAGTTTGAAGTCTCTTTTGTAAGATATTCAGATGGCAACACCAGCTTGTTTCTTAAGACTATTTGATTTAAAAGAATTTCCCCAACCCTGTACTCTGAGCCTGTGTCTGTCTTTGAAATTGAGGTGTGTTTCTTGTATGCAGCAGAAGGATAGCTTCTGTTTTTGTATTTATTGTTTTAGAGTATGTCTTTTTAATAGTAGAATTGAGTCCAATGATATTAAGGGGTATTCATAGCTAACGATTGCTATTTCCTATTATTTTTCATGGTCGCATGTGTGTATTTCAATTCTTATGTGGAACTATTGATTGTTTGTGGTTTCGTGGGTATATACGGAATCCTTAGGTTGAAATTTTCCCTCTTGTGCTTTCTCCCCACCTCTCCTTCTATCCAGATTTATTCCTTTCTCTCTTTCATTAGAAAATGAACAGATTTCTAAGGTATAATATAATATAATGTAATTTAATATAATATAACATAATATAATATAATTAATATAATATAATATAATACAATAATAATATAATATATTTTGTTCTCTTACTGCTTTAGTTAAAACTTCCAAGAACAATATTGAATATATAAGGGGAGAAAAGATAGCCTTGTCTTGTTCCTGATTTTAGTAGGATTACTTTTTGTGTCTCTCCATTTAGTTTTATGTTGGCTGTTGGTTTGCTATCACCTTTATTATGTTTTGGTATTTTCCTTGTGTCCCTGATCTCTCTAGAACTTTTATAATGAAGGAGTGTTGGATTTTTTTCAAAGGCTTTTTCAGTGTCTAGGGAGATGATCAAATGCTTTTTTTTCTTTCAGGTTGTTTATATGATGGATGATATTGAGAGTTTTTTTATATGTTGAACCATCCCTGGTATCTCTGGGATGAAGCCTACTTGATTATGGTGGGTAATTTTTTGATATGCTACTAAATTTGTTTTGCCAGTATCTCATTGAGTATTTTTGCATCAATATTCATGAGGCACATTAGTTTGTAATTCTCTTTGTTGCATCTTTGAGTGGCTTAGTTATCGGGGTGACTATAGTCTCATAAAAAGAGTTTGGCAATGTTTCTTTAGTTTCTATTGTATGGAACAGTTTGCAGAGTATTGATAGTAGTACTTCTTTGAATGTCTGATAGATTTCTGCACTGAAACCATCTGGCCTTGGGCTTTATTTTTCTCAAGAGACTTAATAACTGCTTGAATTTCCTTGAGATTTGATGGTTTATTTAGGTAATTTATCTGGTATTGATTTTACTTTGGTAAATGATACCTTTCCAGAAAGCTGTCGATTTCTGTTCAGTTTTCCAATTTAGTGGAGTAGAAGATTTCAAAGTACATCCTAATAATTTTCTGGATTTCCTGGGTATCTGTTGTTTTGTCCTTCTTACACTGGTGTCTGCCCATTGCTTCCTCAAATCACTGCAGGATTTGTCTGTACCTAAGAAAGCTGATTTTGTTGCAATCTGTTCTGCTGTGTCTGTGTCTCAGGAAGCCTTTCTTGATACTATCTGGGTTCTTGATCCACTTGGAGGTAGTGTATTCTGTGTGACCCCTCTTAATCCAGTAGGTGCTGACACACTGTAGGTCTCAGGTGGCTACTTTTGATCCAATAACTGCTGAGGAACTGAGGGTCTTGTGTAGCTTCTCTTGATCATATAGAAACTGAGGAACTCTCGTAGTCTCTTAGTTTGATGAATGTAGAGGATCTTTGGGTTTCTGGTTGACACTGAGGTAACAGGGTGATGGAATGGTTTGGGGCATGGGTAGAGTTTTGTAGCTTGAGTGTCCATAGAAGTGAATTTTACTAGGACTTCTGTCCCTCCTGGGTTTTCCCTGCTGTCCTGTTTTTAGGGCAGAGATGAGCAGGAGTGGTGTTCCAAGGGCTGTGTTCCAGGGCCAGGGTCCTGGAGACTGGGAACTCTGCCTGGGCTACATGTAGTGTTATTCTCCTCTTTGTCTGATGGGTAGAAAGGAGAGAGTCTCAGAGTTTACTTTCTTTATGGTAAAAGTTGGCCACTAAGCAAAAGACTGTTTTGACCTTGATGGCTTGAGAGTATTCTGTATAAATTGGACATGCAAGACCCAAAGACAGTTGACCTCTTAACTTTAGCAAAACAAGCTGAGATGGTAATTTAGGTTTCTGAATTGGAGAAGAGACTGCCAGACATTCTGCACTACTCAGGAGATGCAACTGAGAAACTATGCCAAAATGGGTAGGGCAATGTTTCATATTTTTTGTTCCACTGAAAGGTAAAGCAGAGACTCTACACCTGTAGGCTGAAAATGGTTGCCCCAACATTATAGTGGAACTTTGGGTGACTGTCCAGATAGCCACATGTTTGTTTCATTTCCAGAATTTGAAAATTGTTTGTAATGCAATTTCTGTTTACTCAAGAGATATATTCTTCTGTGATCTTTGAAAAGGTTGAAGATTAAGTAATTATAATATTAGTTTTCTTTTTGTATAAATTATTATTCTTATTATTATTAACAAAGAAGTCACACTTTCTATCCTTGTATATTCTTATTCAAGATCCCTTCTCTGTCCCACCACATCAGGTCATTCTTTCTTCTCCTCCACTCCCCATCACCTTCCTGGGCAGGCTGCAGACAGTCCTATGGTCCTATTGATCCAATACTTCTTAATTCAGTCTCCACTCCTGGCAGATCCAGTTTTCTCCCCCCTCCTTCAAGAGTGAGTCAGATGTTCCTCTAGGGGGAGTGGGATCTGAGGAGTCAGTCCAGGGTGTTTCTGATCCCAAGCTGTTCAGGGCTTGTGGTTTGCAGCTTGGGCATGCTTGGCATTTCTCTTGTTTGTTTGCTTAGAGACCACTAATGCATGAGTACATGCCCTGTTTATCTTTCTGAGTTTGTGATACCTCACTCAGGAGGATATTCTCCAAGTCCATCCATTAGCCTGAAAATTTTAGGATATCATTTTTTCTTTCTGATGAGTAGTGCTCCATTGTGTAGATGTACCACAGTTTGTTAATCCATTCTTCAGTTGAAGGGCATCTAGGTTGTTTCCAGGTTCTTGCTACTACAAATAATGCTGCTATGAAAATAGTTGAGCTAATGCCTTTGGAGTATGACTGTGCATTTAGGGTATACACCCAGAAGTGATATTGCTGGGTCCTTGGGGAGATTGATTCTCAATTTTCTGAGAAACTGCCAAACTGAATTCCAAAGGGGCTGAACAAGCTTACACTCCCACCAACAATGGAAGAGTGTTCCCCTTGCTCTGCATCCTCTCCAACATAGCCTGTCATCTGTGCCTTTTATCTTAGCCAATCTAACAGGTGTCAGATGGTATCTCAGAGTTGTTTTGATTTGCAATTTTCTGATGGCTAAAGATGATGAGCACTTTTATAGGTGCCTTTCAGACACTCGTAATTCTTCTGCTGAGAATTCCCTTTTTAGATCCGAACCCCATTTTTTGATTGGGTTATTCAAGGTTTTGGGCTCTAGATTCTTGAGCTCTTTATATATCTTAGAGATAAGTCCTCTATGACTTGTAGGGTTGGTGAAAATCTTTTCCCATTCTGTAGGCTGTCGTTTTGTCCTATTGGCTTTACAGAAGCTTCGTAAATTCAGGAGATCCCACTTATTGATTGTTGGTCTTAGTGTCTGTGCCATTGGTGTTATATTTAGGAAATGGTCACCTGTGCCAATTGGTAGAAGTGTATTTCCCACTTTCTTTCCTATCAAGTTTAAAGTGGCTGGGTTTATGTTGAGGTCTTTGATCCACTTGGATTTGAGTTCTGTGCAGGGTGACAAGCTTATATCTATTTGCATTTTTCTACACACTTCCATCCAGCTATGCCAACACCATTTGTTAAATACACTATCCTTTTCCATTGAATGTTTTGGGGCTCTTTGTCAAAGATTAGGTGTTCATAGGTTTTTGGGTTAATGTCTGGATCCTCAGTTCTATTCCACTGATCCATAAGTCTGTTATTATGCCAGTACCAGGTGGTTTTTATTGCTGTAGCTCTATAGTATAACTTGAAATCAAGAATGGTGATGCTTGCTGAGGTTCTGTTGTTGAGCAAAATTGTTTTAGCAACCCTGGCTTTCCTGTTATTCCAAATGAAATTGAGTATTGTTCTTTCAAGGTCCAAAAAATATTGTATTGGGATTTTGATGGGCAGTGCATTGAATCTGTAGATTGCCTTTGGTAGAATTGCCATTTTTACTATGTTGATCCTACCTATCCAGGAACATGGGAGAGCTTTCCATTTTCCGATATCCTCTTCAATTTCTTTCTTCAGTGAGTTAAAGTTTTTGTCAAATAGGTTTGCTACTTACTTGGTTATAGCTACTCCAAGATATTTAATACTATTTGCAGCTATTATGAAAGGTAATGTCTACCTAATTTCTTTTTTAGCTCTTCTATCTTAGTGTATAGAAGGGCTACTGATTTCTTTGAGTTAATCTTGTATCCTGCTACATTGCTGAAGGTGTTTAACAGCTGTAGCAGTTCCTTGGAAGAATTTTTTGGATCACTTATATATACAATCATATCATCTGCAAATAGAGATAGCTTCACTTCTTCTTTTCCAATTTGTATCCACTTAATCTCTTTTCATTCCCCTATTGCTTTAGCTAAAACTTTGAGTACTATATTGAATAGATAAGGGGAAAGAGGACATTTTTGTTCAGTTCCTGATTTTAGTGGAATTGCTTTGAGTTTTTCTCCATTAAGTTTGATATTGGCTGTTGGCATCTTGTAAATCACCTTTATTATATTTAGGTATTCTCCCTGTATTCCTGGTCTCTCCAGGGCTTTAATTATAAAGGAGTGTTGGATTTTGTCAAAGGCTTTTTCAGAATCTAAGGATATGATCATGTGGTTTTGTTGCTTTAGTTTGTTTATGTTATGGATAATACTTACAGTTTTTCATATGTTAAATCAGTCCTGAATTCTGGGATGAAGCCTACTTGGTTGTGGTGGATGATATTTTTTATACATTGCTGTATATGGTTTGCCAAAATATTGTTTGGAATTTTCGCATCAATATTCATGAGGGAGATTGGTCTGTAATTCTCCTACTTTGTTGTGTCTTTGAGTGGCTTGGGTATTAGGGTAATTGTGGCCTCATAAAAGGAATTTGCCAATATTCCTTCAATTTCTACTGTGTGAACGAGTTTGAGGAGTAACGGTAGTAATTCTTAATGGAATGTCTGTTAGAATTCGGCACTGAAACCATCTGGACAGAGCTTTCATTTTTGGGGAGGTTTTTAATGACAGCTTCAATTTCCTTAAGGGTTATAGGCCTGTTTAGGTAATTAATCTGATCTCCATTTAATTTTGGTTGATGGTACCTGTCCAGAAAGCTGTCCATTTCTTCTAGGTTTTCCATTTTTGTGGAATACAAATTCTCAAAATAAGATCAGATAATTCTCTGGATTTCCTGGGGCCTGGCTTTATGTCCCCCTCTTCATTTCTGATTTTGTTGATTTGAACACTCTCTGTTTTTTTGATTAGTTTGGCTAAGGGCTTATCTATCTTGTTAACTTTCTCAAAGAACCAACTCTTAGATTCATTGATTCTTTGTATTGTTCTTTTTGATTCAATTGTATTGCTTTCAGCTCTAAGTTTGATTATTTCCTGCCGTCTACTCCTCCTAGGTGAGTTTGCTTCTAATTATTCTAAACCTTTCAGCTGAGCTGTTAGGTCTCTAGTGTGGGATTTCTCTAGGTTTTTCATGTAGGCATCTAGCACTATGAATTTTCCTCTTAAGACTGCTTTCATTGTGTCCATAGTTTGGATACAATGGATTCATTTTCATTAAATTCTAGGAAGACTTTGATTTCCTTCTTAATTTCTTCCTTGACCAAGATATGGTTCAACTGAGTGATGTTTAGTTCCCATGAGTTGGTAGGCTTTCTTTGGGTTTTGATGTTGTTGAACTCTAACTTTAGGCCCTGGGGTCTGATATATTACATGGGATTATTTCCATTTTTTTGTATCTGTTGATATTTGTTTTATGATCAATTATGTGGTCAATTTTGGAGAAAGTTCCATGAGGAGCTAAGAAATATGTATATTCCTTTGCATTTTTGTGGAAGCTTCTGTAGATATCTATTAAATCCATTTGCATCATAACCTCTTTTAGACTCCTTATTTCTCTGTTGAGTTTCTGTCTGGGTTACCTATCCAGGGTTGAAAGTGGGATATTGAAGTTTCCCACTATTAGGGTGTATGAATTGATGTCGGATTCGAGCTTTAGCAGTGTTTCTTTTACATAAGTAGGTGCCCTTATATAAGGGTCATAAATATTCAGGATTGAAATCTCCTCTTGACCAATTTTTCCTCTCATGAATAAGTAATGACCATCTTGGTCTTTTTTAATTGCTTTCAGCTTAAAGTCTACTTTGTTAGATATTAGGATTGGAACCCACGCTTGTTTCTTAGGACCATTTGACTGGAAAATCTTTTCCCAACCCTTTCTTCTAAGCCTGTGTTTGTTCTTGTGGTTGAGGTGTGTTTCTTGTAGATAACAGAAAGATGGCTTCTGTTGTTGTATCTATCTTGTTAGTGTGTGACGTTTTATAGGAGAGTTGAGTCCATTGATATTAAGGGAAATTAGTGACCATTGACTGGTATTTCCTGTCATTTTCTGTGGTAACTTGTTTGTATTTCCTTTTTGGAATATTCTTCTGTGGAATTATTGATTGTTTGTAGTTTCATGGGTGTATCTGGGGTTCTTAGGTTGGAGTTTTCCCTCTAATACTCTCTGTAGTACTAGATTGGTAGATAGATATTGTTTCAGTCTGACATTGTCATGAAATATTTTGTTTATTCCATCTATGGTGATTGATAATTTTGCAGGGTATAGTATTCTAGTTTGGCAGCCATGCTCTTTTAGTGTCTGTATAACTTCGGACTAAGCCCTCTAGCTTTCATTGTTTCCATTGAATAGTCAGGCGTTATTCTGATGGGTCTGCCTTTATATGTAAGTAGGCCCTTTTTTTTTCTTTTTTATTTGTTTTTTTCATAGTTTTATATTAATGTATTACTGACAGGAGGATCAAGCATACAATGTTAGAGATTAAGCAATGTTGCTTTTGAAGACATGGAGTTCAGTAACAGAAAACAATATTAATGGAAACTGCAATGCATAGTTACAGTGAAAAATTCTGCAAAATAGATTCCAGGAACATTACAATTAAACATTTGTCAAAGTGGGAACCAGGAAGGGAAATGAGTTTTAACAAAAAGAAAAGAAGTTTACAACCCTCTTGTGGCTTTAGGGAGAAAAGGCTTACCGACATTGCTCCCTTTAAGAGTTTTTCCATGTTTAACTAGCTGCATGGATATTCCCATATGGCTATTAAAGAATTATATTATCAAATAGAAAAATAATAACTGTATTAAAAACAGTGTATAATTATGCTATTAGAAGGGAAGGATAAGGCCATGAGCGTATTATACTTACAAGTTTGGAAGAGCAGGTACTCAATAAATGCCATGCATAGTACGAACTTTGATAGACTACTTTTAAATTCAATAGGTAACTAAATAAATAATGCAGCCTTGATACTCCCCCCCAAAAAAGTAAGTGGTCTATTAAGGCAATGCATTAGGAAAACTTATTGACTCATTCTTGGACCCTTAAATTTCTCCATTATTAGCAAAGTGCATAATCAAACGTTACCCACACAGAAAATTACCTTGTTAAAAACAACTTTAAGCCATAAACTCAGCTTTTGTGAGCTATTGACAAATGTTTCTAATTAGAGATTTTGATTGTTTTTATAATGTTATAATTTTTGTTTTAAAGTTTCATTTTAAAATAATATTTATTTTTAGAAAGTGATAGGCATCAATACTTATAATTGTATTGAGTTTGTATACAGCAAACCTCTTCTCTGGCCACTGTGTATGTTTGTTTTGTCCCATGAAAGGGGCAGAAAGTAGCAGATTTCTTTTTCCATAAACCTAAACATAGGATAAAATCATTCAAAGTCATTTTTTACAGAAACAAAAGCTGAAGTTCCCCCTTAGGTACATTATACAAAAATACTTTCTCTCCTTCCTGGAGTACTCATTCCATGCTGACCTGAAATGCAGACAGATCATTACATTTTGCTTGTTTTGTAATAGAATCATGTACAGACTTTATGAATTGACAATATTTTCAGTTTCAGAGCATGTGTTTTTTTAGGTCTTTTAGTCCATGTTGTGGATAAAACTCCAGTGTAAGGGCTAACACTGTCCTCCTGTCTACGTAATTGCCAGGCAGCCTTGAGCCACAAAGCTGATTCAGTCACCTCAGCTGACAGTACTGGGCATCTCCAAGCTGAAGACTGAGCAGCATCTTCCTATTCTTCCTCAGTGCTACTTACTGATTACAGTGTGCTCTGCCTCTTTCTGTCTGTCTAGATGCCTTTTACCACACACCCCTGTGTGATCTCTCCCTATTCCACCTTAGCTTTTGTTTCTATTCTCCTTCCTCATATTATTTTCTTTGTTGTCACAGACTCCAAACCTCCTGTACCTTACTATGGGTGGGCTTGGTCATTATTACAGCTTTTATTATTTTTTTTTTTTAAAAAAAAAAAGAAACAAAAACAAAACCTCTCAACGCTTCAACATTGCAATTTCCTGCGAGCAGATAAATTATAGTCCATTTTCTACAGAAAGCAGGTGCATGCTATATACATTTTATTTGATATAGGTTTAGCTGTTATGCAAATATTTATCCAAATAGCTCTGCTTAGAAATTTGAACAACTGGGAGTGAATTAAATATGTGCCTCTTGGAATTTTCTAGAAACAGATTTTAATCTCTAAGACTTAATAATGTGAGAGCAAAGTTGACAGCTGCTTGTCTTTAGTGGATGAGTAAGGAGATAAGATGATATTATTAAGAAGATTAAGAGTGTGTATCTGGAACCATATTTAGACAAAGGAAGGGTGGAAAAGATGAAAGGGGATGGAAGGAATGGGGAAGAGAGAAGGGACAGGGTGTGCAGGAGAAGAGGAGATGACTGCAGAGGAATTTAGGGCCGGAGAGGACACAAAGAGGTGAGGAGAAAGGTGAAGTTCCCTATCAGCAGCATCAGAGACAGTCTTTGAAATCGCACAGTGCCAACTTCTTTGAAATCCAGAGGGAAAGCTGAACACAAAGTAATTTTATGTGTAGCAAATTATTTACATTATCACCCTTGAAGAAAAAAAGTAAGTTGGCCCTTTTCTTTTGCAGCTCTTAAAATTTTTTCTTTGTTCTGTATGTTTTGTGACTTGATTATAATGTGGCGAGCTGACTTTTTTGGGGGGTCATATCTATTTGGTGTTCTGTAAGCTTCTTGTATCTTTATAAGCATTTCCTTCTTCAGGTTAGGGAAGTTTTCTTCTATGATTTTATTGAAAACATTATCTGTGCCTTTGAGCTGGTATTCTTCTCCTTCTTCTATTCCTATTATTCTCAAGTTAGGTCTTTTCATGGTGTCCCAGATTTCCTGAACATTTTGTGTTATGGCTTTTTTGGTTTTAGTATTTTCTTTGACTGTTATATCTATTTGAGCTACTGAGTCTTCCACTTCAGAGATTCTATTTTCCATCTCTTGAACTCTGTTTGTTATGCTTATATTTGTGGCTCCACACTTTAAATATTTGCTTTAGCTCTGAATTTTTGAAAAGACCTTGTAAACTATTATTTTTGAACATTAAACTATTTGTAGCCATAAGAAAGAAAACCTATTTCTGTAGTTGTACGAATCCCAATGGTTTGAGAAGACTGAGCCAAATGTCAGAGGAAAGTTGAAATATCAGAGAAAGGAAGCACCACAGTAAATTCTCACCATTCTGTCTTACAAATTCCTCAGTCTCACTCCTGATCACTTCTGCCTGTCACTTCTGCCAGTCAGCTTCTGCCAGTCAGCTTCTGCCTCTGCTGGGTTCCTAAGAGGCCTTATATACCCTTCTTGCCAGCTGTATCTTATCTAGGTTAGGATTAAAGGTGTGTACTACTCCATTTCATAGCTAGCTTGCAGTCACACAGACGAATTTCTGCCTCTGGAGTTATGGGATTAAGGGTGTAGGTCACCACTCTCACTTTAACTGTGCTGGGATTAAAGGTGTGTGAGATTGAATCTCAGTTGTTTATCTTTGTACTCAAGGATCAAGAATTTCCTGAGCTGTCTGCCTAGAATTTGCCTGTGTGTTCTCTTACAATATTCAGGTTTTATTAAATATGTAATATACATCCACATATTTCTCTTTATATTAAATGGCTTCATTTATAATTCAGTTCTGTGTTCACTTTCAGCAACTACAATATATTCCAGACATTGAAGGCTCAGTTTAAGGAGTGGCTATCAGGTTAGACACCCACTGCAAGTAATTGGTTCTTAGGCCTTTGAAATGTCTATAAACTGAAGGTTTTCATGAGCCTTATCCTCAGGGTAAGTAAGTTATTACAGAAGTTTTCAGAGAACAGGGAAACTTATTCTATTATTACTAATTTGTTATAATGAATATTAAGTATGTCTGAGTGGATAGTGTATAAGAACTTTGTAAGGGGTGGTCCAAAGTGACCATGAGTAGGGAGGTTCTACCCTCGAAAGTGAGGTAAGCAACCTTTTACCATGTAATATAATATATAGCTGCCAATGTGAAAATTCATTCTATCTTTTTGATTTGGTCCTGTTGGAAGTTTCTTCAAAATCATGATTGAGAACAATGGTATTTATGAGTATGTCATTCTCCAGTCTGTCTAATTTCCAGTGTACTAATCCTTTTGTGTTCTTTAAAGTGACCCCTTCAAAGTTTAAGCTGTCTTGTTAACTTACTCACTAATGCCCTCATCAAGTAGAACCAAAGGAAAAAAAAAACACATAACCATACATAATTCACCAATAACAAAAAACAAAATTACTAACTTCTGAGGTCTTCTGTGATGACAAAAATTCAATGTAGTCACCTATCACATGCTTCTTGCAGAGACTCCAGGGTTACAGAAGCTTTATGTCAGAAGACAGAGTATGAGGCCTAGCACCAATTTCTTATTACATGAAAAGTATTAAATCAACTACTAGACTTAATGAGATCTATTTGATGCATTTATTGTCAAGGTAATTAATATCCATTGAGGATAATTAGCCATTTGTCTTTTAGTTGTCATTGCTTTAACATGCTGACTATTTCAGTATATGTTTTCATAGACTCATTACAAGCAGTTTTATTTTTTCTCTTACACATTGAGTAAATAGTAGAAAAACTTATTTTGTTTTTTATTTTGCAAAAAAATTTATATATTATTTTATTTTTTACAAATTTTATAACACTATTTCTCCTAACATGATGCTTCCTAATATTAATATTTTCAGCTTATATATCACCTTTGTACATTAAGTTTAGTGGTTTTCTTGAGAAGTAGTAACAAAATAATTTTATGGTTGTGGTCACCAAAACATGAGAACTGTACTAAGGCATTGCAGCATTAAGAAGGTTGATAACCACTGGCTTACGACATATCTTCATAAGTTTATGAGGAGTGTATTGATTTAAATTTGTCTATAGTATTGAGAAATAGCCACATATCACATTGTATTTCCTGTAGCTTCAATGCACATTTATTTATGCCACTCATCCATTTTTTCTATTGTTACTTATAAATATTTTTGCAAAACATGTTTTTAGCACATGTTTTGCAAGTTGTAGGGACTTATATAGAATGTATATGTGAATATGTACATACTATAGAAGTATTAATATGTACACAAAGGAATAAATTGCTAAGCAATCTTGAAAACAACTTTCTCCAGTGAGAATGTCTGTCCAGACAATACTTTTATTTTACTATCTTCTGAATTACTTGAAATTAAAAGTTAATGTATTATTAAATTTAGCACGTGAGTTACTTTTAATAATGCTTTCATATAATAAAACATTGATTCATTTTATTATGAAGAATTAAGCATCTTTTCAATACAGATGCAGAATTGGTGTTATCTGTAATTGATTTTTGTTTCTCCTGGTATAAGATAACCATTTATTAATTTATTTCCCAGAAAATCAATCTTTCAAATTTAATATTCAATAAACAATAATTTGGAGGTTTAGTGCTTTAACATTATTTTAAAAGTCAGCTTTCAAATTGTGGTGTGTTACATTCTGGTGCATTACAACACTTAATTATTTTTTCATTGTGAAATATTTAGAAGTATCTCATGATTACTTTCTCCTTTTAATTATATCAAAGTATTTTCATTATTTATAATTGCTTATGTTAACACTTCCAAGTGTCAATTATTATCTGCCTTTGTAATATGTTTTAAAGTTATTTTACAAATATCATGCTTCTTTTATTTTTATAAATACTTTAAGTACTTTCTCAAATCATTTCACTTGTACAGTATATTTTAAATTATGTAACTATCTAAAATAGCAAAACTGTGATTAAGTGAATTGGGTTCTTGAAATTCTTAATTAACACTTTTATATTTGATATTTTAATGTATATACAAATAATTGTGTGAGTACTTTTTTTCTGTTTCACTCTTCAATCCTCTGACTGATGGGGTTAACTCTTCTTTGAGTCATTGGACTTCACAGGTTTGAACAAGGTCAAATCTTGACACAGATGGCTCAGCATAGTACATAGAAAGTTCTCTGTATCTGGAGTTATGAAATTAAAGACATAGGTCATCATTCTCCACTTTCTCTGTGCTGGGATTAAAAGTTTGTGCCACTGAGGCTGAGATATTTGGCATTCTTCTCAAAGCTAAAGAATTTTCTGAGCTATGTGTACCTAGATTTTGACTGTGGATTGATCTTTTGATATTTCAGGTTTTACTAGGTATGTAACATATTACCACATATCCCCTTTCATGTCAAAAATAAAAAAGTTATAACTAACATAAGAAAAACCATATATAGTAGGTGCAATAATTATGTATAATATATTTAAACAATAATTACATGAGGAATTTCTAGATTGTTAACAATTGACATATTCAAAAAATATTTCATTATTTATCCTATTTGGTGAGTCCAAACTTTGTACCTAATCCACTTGGTATCTAACTAGTATTGCTAACTAAAAACTATAAATCAATGTCTCTTAAACTTATACATCTACAGAATGGGAAAAGATTTTTACCAACCCTACAAGGGACGGAAGACTGATCTATAAAATATATAGAAAACTCAAGAAACTAGAGCCCAAAACCATGAACAACCCAATTAAAAAATGAGGCTCAGAATTAAAAAGGGAATTCTCAGCACGAGTTAAAAATGGCTGAAAAGCACTTGAAAAAGTGTACAATATCTTTAGCTATCAGAGAAATGCAAATCAAAACAACTTTGAGATACCACCTTACACCTGTCAGAATATCTAAGATGAAAAACACAGATAACAGCCTATGCTGGAGAGGCTGTGGAGCAGAGGAAATACTCCTCCATTGTTGGTAGGAGCATGAGCTGGTTCAACCACTTTGGAATGAAGTATGGTGATTTCTCAGAAAACTGGGAATCAATCTCCCCAAAGATCCAGCAATAACATTCTTAGGCATATACCCTAAAGATGCACATTCACACTCCAAAGGCATTAGTTCAACTATGTTCATTACAGCATTATTCATAAGAGCAAGAACCTGTCAACAATCTAGATGCTCATCAACTGAAGAATGGATTAACAAACTGTGGTACATCTACACAATAAAGTACTACTTAGCAGTAAGAAAAAATGATATCCTAAAATTTGCAATCAAATGGATGGATTTGGAGAATAGCTTCCTGAGCAAGGTATCATAAACCCAGAAAGATAAGCAGAGGATGTACTCACACATTAGTGGACTTTAAATTCAAATAAAAGCACACCCTTGGCGCAAACTACAACCATTGAACAGCTTGGGATTTGAAGTTCCTTGGACAGGCACCTTGGAGCCCATTTGCTCCAGAGGAACACCTAACCCATTCTTGATATTATGATGAGGAAATCAGACTTGCCTGGAGTAGATGCTAAACCAAGCCACCTGAGGACCTTGGGACCTCCTGCATATGCTGGGGAAGAGATAAGGAGATGGGAGAAGAGAGATTGACTGTGTGGTGTTGGAGGGGGAAAGGAGTTAGAACAAGGGAATTCATGGGAAAAAAAGAGACTTTATTCAAAAGTCAATAAAAAAATCAAAAAATAAAGTTGCTTTTTAACATGGACAATAAAATGGGTTAACTTTGGTGCTATAGTTAAGACAGCTACATTTTGTATGATATATATGCCCTTTAGAAATTTGATCCAATGAGAAGGTATTGATGAGACCTTGATGAGAAATAAAAGACATCAGTTTGAGAAGTATATTCACATTAACTTATAACAACTTTAATTCAAAATAATAATTTAAGGAAGGAAAGGAAAAGGCATGAAAGTCTCAATACATCAATACCATAAATTTGTAATGGATTTTTAAAATATTGTACTTTAATATTTTCAGAGTTTCAGGCACAAGAGACATATTAAAAAAAGAGAGAGAGAAAAGAGACCTTCTGGACCTAGCTCACTTTCTATCCAGACATATTTAAAGTGAACTGTGGATTATTACTGAAACTGAATAGAGTGTAAGTTTCTTCACGCATAAAATAATTTTTCTTTGCCTGTATTGACTCATTAGCTTCTTAGGGATTAGAGAAATATTTTGGGGGGTAGGATGTTTTAGCATCTTATTAATTTGTTGAAAACTGTAAGAATGGAAGTAAAAGTTTTTATTTTATTCTTGATTGCAAACCCAGTTTTCATCAAACTGAAAATTTTCAGGTGAAAATTTTCTGGTAGAAAGTATGTCCTCTTAAACATTTTTTTCTCTAAAGCAGAGGATGAGCACATTAGATTCATAACATTGTTAGTGAGGAGAAATGAAGATTATTGACTTTTTAACCCAGAATAATGATGAAAAAAACTTTAAAAATTAAAAATAAACTTCTAGTGTACTAAAATAATGTGACAAAACATATTGAGGAAGATAGAAAGCTTTTATGTTTTTCATTTGGTTTAAGTATGATTAGTATCTTCATACCTAAAAGAGATTTTGAATTTGATATATAAAATCATTATAGTTCTAAATTAGTAAATAACTCAATGATTGTAAAGGTTTTTTAAATAATGTTTAATAATCTGTCCATTTTTACCATATTAATATGTATGTTGTATAAAGTGAAAATATTGTGCTGTAGATGAAAACATTAAGGCAGATAGATTCCCTCAAGTAATGAGTGATTTTATATGACTAATTATAAGGTATCAGAAGTGTGGATAGATTCAAGAGTGTTCAAGTTTATAGAGCATAATGCCAAAATGATTTTCAAAAGCACTGAGTCTTTTCATTTCATGTTATAAGGACTTTAATTGCAGAAATGGATGGAATGGCTTCTAGTATATTTTAAAATGCTTTTATTATTTGGTAAAGAAGAAATTCTTTCCATCAAGAAATTACCTGATAATTCTCTAGATTTCCTGGGTGTCTGTTATGTTCCCTTTTTCATTTCTGCTTCTGATAATTGGAATTCTCTCTCTTTCTCTCTCTCTCTCTCTCTCTCTCTCTCTCCCTCTCTCTCTCTCTCTCCTTTTAGATTAGTTTGAATAAAGGCCTATCTATCTTGTTGAATTTCTCAGAAAAATAACTCTTCGATTCATTGACTCTTGATATTATTCTCTATTCAATATCAGTAATATCAATTTATCAATTGATATTAATATCAATCTATTGTATTGATTTTAGCCCTAAGTTTGACTATTTTCTGCCACCTACTCCTTCTAGGTGAGTTTACTTGTAATTGTTCTAAAGACTTCAGATATGCTATTAAGTCTCTTGTGTGAGATTTCTCTAGGTTTTTCATATATGCATCTAGTGCTATAAATTTTTCTTTTACCACTGCTTTCCTTGTGTCTCATAAGTTGGGGAATGTTGTAGACTCATTTTCATTAAATTCTTAGAAGTCTTTGATTTCTTTCTTAACTTCTTCTTTGATCCAGAGATGATTAAATTAAGTTTCCATGAATTTGCAGGGATTCTGTGATTTTTTTGTTGTTATTGAACACTAACTTTAGACCATGGTAGTCTGATATGATAAAAGGAGATATTTCCATTTTTTGTATTTATTGATAGTTGCTTTATGACCAAGTATGTGGTCAATTTTAGAGAAAGTTTCATTGGGTCCTGAGAAATATGTATAAACCTTTGTGTTTGGGTGGAAACTTCTGTATATATCTAGTAAGTCCATTAGAGCCATAACATGTTAGATCCCTATTTTTCCATTGGTTTTCTGTCTAGTTGATGTATCCAAGGATGAAAGTGGAGTATTGAAGTCTCCCACAATTAGAGTGTGGGGTTTGATGTGAGGTTTAAGCTTTAGTAGTGTTTCTTTTACATATGTATATGCCCTTGTGTTAGGAGCATTAATATTCAGAATTGAGACTTCATCTTGGTGGACTTTTCCTGAGATGAACAAATAATTTCTGTCCTGGTCTCTTCTCATTGATTTTAGATTGAAGTCTATTTTGTTAGATATTGGGATGGCTATACCAGCTTGTTTCTTAGGATCATTTGATTGGAATGTCATTTTGGAACCTTCACTCTGAGCCTCTGTCTGTCTTTGAAGTTGTGTGTTTCATGTATGCAGCAGATGGATGGCTCCTGTTTTTGTATCCATGGTGTTAAGGTGTGTCTTTTTATAGGTGAATTGAGTTCATTGCTATTAAGGGATATTAATGACCATTGATTTTTATTTCCCATTATTTTTGGTGATATCACATATGTATGTCCTTTATTTGGAATTTTCTTCCATGGGGTTATTGCTTATTTGTGGTTTTATGTATGTATATAGGATTCTTAGCTTGGAGTTTTCCCTCTAATGCTTTCTGAATGGTCAGATTTGTAGATAGGTATTGTTTAAGTCTGGTTTTGTTGGGAATTATCTTGTTTACTCCATCTATGATAAATGATAATTTTGCTAGGTATAATAGTCTGGATTGGGAGCCATGCTCTTTTATTGTCAGTATAACTTCTGACCAGGATCTTCTTGCTTTCAATGTTTGTATTGAATAGTCTGGTGTTATTCTAATGGGTCTGTCTTTATAGGAAACTTGGCATTTTTCCTTTGAAGCACGTAATATTTTGTTGTTGTTGTTCTGTAAGTTTTGTGGCTTATTATATGGTGAGCAGACATTTTTTGGGGGGTCTAGTATACTTGTTCTGTAAGCTTCTTACATCTTTATAAGCATTTCCTTCTTCAGGTTGGAAAAGTTTTCTTCTATGATTTTGTTGACTATATTTTCTGTGCCTTCCTTCTAATTTACCCATATTAAGAACTTATCTATATCAAGATATGTGATTTTGCAAAGAATAGAGACAACACTGTTCATCTGGTTTAGGCCCTATATGATGCACTTATAGTCAACAACATGGTCCTCACTTCTTCAGTGTTACTCCCTGTAGCGGGAAACCAGAAGCTACCCAAGTAAACTCTGATTATGTCAAAGTACTGGAGCAGAGCAGGGCGTAGTCAACTAAAAAGAGGGCAAAAAAAGCCCCCCAAAAGAGAGAGCCCAAAAGAGAGAAGAGCCCTGGCCACCCTTGCTCCTAGACCTGTGGCATAGTTAAAAAATACCACTCGGTTAAGATCCCTCCTGTGTGCTGTTTCTCCACCTTTTCTCCCCCCTGAACACCCCCTTTTCTGTAAGTGACTTTTAAATAATAAACATTACTTAATATAGATCTCATGAAGAGTTAATTACCATCTGGTGGCCCATACAGGGAGTTGTTTTCACAAAACCTGGCCGGGTCTCCCAGCCTCAGAGCAGGCAGCTATTTTAGATTCAAAATTTGTTCCCAGCCACATAAATCTCCTGGCAGCACCAGTAAAAGCAGTGAGTGAGTAAAAATATGAGAGACCAGGTTGAGTCGGTTATAGTGGCGCACGCCAATAAAATTTGATAAAAAAAAAAAAAAAAAAAAAACAAAGGCTGCCCTAAAAAAAAATCACCGCCTTGTTTCAAACACCACTACTGCTGCTGCTGATATGTTGTATAAAGTTTTTGGGGTCCTTTTGGGCCCGAAGGTTTGTACATGGTCAGCAGCAGCTTTTGTCCCCCAAAGAAATGGATCAGACACTTATATACTTTATACTGTTTGGCCCATGTCTCAAGAACATTATTAGTTAGCTCTTTTATCTTAAATTAACTCATTTTTATTAATTTACTCGCCACGTGTCTCAGCCCATGGCTCACCTGTATCTCTTACATGATTCTTTTTCAGGGGACGGATGGTAACTGACTAACTCTACCCTTCTCTTACCTGCCTGTCCTCTGATTCTCTACCCACTTCTACGGTGCTCTACATAGGCCAAACCAGTCCTTCATTTACAGCATACAGAGAGCATTTCCACCACAACTCCCTTGCTTTTCTACTTTAAGGGCTTGTGCTGTTCCTATGGCCCTTTCTGTCATTAGAGGTAGCTTAATTCTGTTTCATTCCCTAATTTTGTTCTTTGTAAGTAATTCCTTGAGCAATTGCCTTTGGCATAAGACATAATAAACAATGATACATTTCTCTTTGATGGTTTCTATATGTCAGATGCTATGTTAACATCTTATGGTTTATCTAACTTTATTCTATCTTCTATCACAAGAGTATTCATTTGCATTTTGTTGGTATGATAAAGCACATGACCAAAAAAAGTAACTTGGAATGGAAAGGCTAATTTTTGTTTGTTTACTTGTTTGATTTGTTTTTTGATTTTTACCTTACAGCTTAGAGTCTGGTTTAAAGAAAAGTTAGAGTAGAAACTCAAAGCAGGAACCTAGAGGCAAGCATTGAAGCAGAAGTCATAGGAAAATGATATTTACTGCCTGGCTCCTGCTGACCCCTTATTATATGTTTCAGGATCACATGACCATAAATGGAACAGCCCAAAGACATTTCACAGCAATCAAGAAAACAATCCTATATACTACAACAACTTCTTACATTTTTGAAAAATCACTAAAAAATTTAAATCTAAGTTCTAACAGTGGTACTTCTTTTAAATAAAGAACTAGGCAACATTTAGCACCATGTCTTTTAAATCCTGGAGTTATGTTTTTAATGCTCTTGACAAATGTTGAATATAGTAAAACCCTTACAAGTAAATAAATAACAAAGGGTATACATTAATAGTTAAGCAACCACTCACTGCTTATAATATATAAGCATCTAGTGTAGTCAAAAGTTTCTCTGTTCTGCTAAGCTGGTTTCATAGCTACTGGTCCCAAATAGTATTAATTCTAAACTGGTTGGCCTTTGGCTCAGGCTTATTCCTTTCTAACTATTACTCTTCAAGAAACCCATAATTCTTATCCATGTTTATCCATGTGCTTGGTATATTTTTCTCAGTGCAGCATTTTCATCTTACTTTCTTAGCATTTGGTTTATGTCTGCTCTGCTCTTCCTCTTCCCAGAATTCTCCTTGTTTAATCACCCAGTCAGTCCTTCCTGTGTGCCTAGATTCTGGAAAATTAGTGTGTTATTAAACAAATTTACAGAGTACAAGAGCATAGTCCCATAGCAATCAGGTTTATTAAAACTCCATGGACAGAGTTCATTGAACTTACACCAATTCTAAAAAAAGTATTTGTCATAGTCTTATTTACAGTTTGCTTATATGAAATTTCTATGTGTAAATGTGTTTGTTTCTGTATCTAAATGGATTCTTGAATTGTTTTCTTTGGCTCTTTTCCTTGTTTGACTGTTTTTTATATTTTATTTGTTTGTTATTTATCTTATTTTGTAAATATTTTTAGATGTCTATTTGTTTTCTGAGAGAGACAGAAAAGATGTGTATCCAGATTAGAGGGAAGCTGGGAAAGAACTAAAATAAGTAGGAGAAACTGTATAAAAATATACTTTTAGGGAAAAAATCTGCTAAACAAAGATTTCTTTGCCTGTTTGGTTTTATAATCTTATTTTAATGAATAATCTCCATATTTGTTTATATCATACACCCTAAAGTTGTTGGCCCTGAACTCCAACTTGATATGAATACCAACTCATACTATGCAATGAAAATTTTCAAAAGAGGAAGACAAATTCAGTTTTTTGAAAATTACTAAACATCTTAATATCTAGTTTACATATTTCTAATTGGTATACTTATAATCACTTCAAAGATTCAGTAACTTCCAAAACTTCTAGAACTACATAGTAATACTCCAGCCAGGGAAAAAGGCATGGACACTGCAAATCTCTATCACTCTCTCAGCTCTCTAAGCTTCTTCAAATCTAGTTCCTCAACATCATACCTACTCTGCAACCTGCTAAAGCCTTGCTGTCTTCCCCATGCAACATCTCCAGTAGATAACACAGATACTCTCCTCAAAATGTACTTACTTCATTAATTACTTCTCTTGAAAATTTATGCACCCATTACTTCCTCCCAGCTTCCAATTCACTCAGGACATTGCTATGAACACATAGGGCATCCTGTCAAAAGAAACAAATAGACTAATTATATCTTCACATCTACCTCTATTTTTTCAAATCCAAAATACCAGTCTCATCATCAGCTCTGTGGTAGACCTTTTTCTGTGGCCTCTCCTCAGTCTCTACCTTCATTATCAGGGAAATAATCAAGCAAATCCTGATTGAATAACCTGCTTTTCCCCATTATGTAAACCTTTCCCCCATCAACATTCATAAATGTCAGCTTCAAATACCCAAAAACACATTTTGCTTGGTCCCATAAGCTCTATCAGGACCACAAAATAATCTCCTACCATTTAAAACACAACTAACACACTCTACTAAGAATCAGAGAAGAAAAAATAAATAAAACACCCACACAACAAAGACAAGACCAGATATTAACACCTAGAATCACAATCTTTCTAATCCTAGATGCCAGTATGAAAACACACTAAAGAACATTAAATTATGTCTCTACTAGAGCCAAGTAACCCAATTACAGCAAGCCCTGAGTATTTCAACACACAGAAAGAGAGAGAGAGTGAGAGAGAGAGAGAGAGAGAGAGAGAGAGAGAGAGAGAGAGGGAGGGAGGGAGGGAGGGAGGGAGGGAGACCTTAAAATGTCTTTTATGAATATAATAAATGTTTAAAAAAAGAAAACAAATACCATAAAGAAATCAATAAAAGTGGATAGAAATGAAAGAGTTTAAGAAAGAACAGTGTAAATACAATCAATAAAGAAAAAAAAGCAACAGAGAAATTTAGAAGTGAAAATTTGAGGAACTGGAACAGAAACCACAGATACAAATTTTACAGTGAAGAGGGCATTGCAATTCTTTATTATTTAAATATGTTTTTTACATACTCACAATTGTTCCTCCTCCCTTCTTCTCAATAATCCTCCAGCTTTCCCCCCAACCTAATCCCACCAAACATGCCTCAAAGAAGATAAGGACTTCCAGGATGAGTCAATACAGTCTGGCATATCCAGTTGAGGCAGGACCAAGCCCCTACATGCAGCATCTGAGCTGAGCAAGATGTTCCTCTGTAAGGAATGAGCTCTGAGAAGCCAGTGCATGAACTCATGAACTAACTAAAAATAAGTTTTAATCCCATTGCAAGAAGCCCCACAAACTGTTCTTGCCATTCAACTGTCATTCACATTCAGAGGACTAAGTTCAGTCCCATACAGGTTCCCCAGGTGCCATGACTAATTTAGTAAGCTCTCAATAGTTCAGGTCAGCTGTCTCTGAATTTCCTCATCATAATCTTGACACCTTTACTCATATCATCTCTCCTCCCTTTCATTGACTAGTCTGGGTGCTTGACCCAGTGCTTAGGTATAGATCCCTGCATCTGCTTCCATCAATTGGTAGATGAATGTTCTATAATGACAATAATGGTGGTCATCAATTTGTTTAGAGGGGAAAGCCAGTTAAGGCACTCTCTCCACTATTGCTTGTAGTCTTAGCTTGAATCATGTTTGTGGGTGAAAAAATGGGGTACAGAGCTAAATAGATAATTTTCAACAGAAGAATCTTAAGTGGCTGAAAGATATGTCAAAATTGCTCATCATCCTTAGCTATCAATGTAAACTAAAATAACTCTGAGATACCCTCTTATACCTGTCAGAATGGCTAAGATCAAAACCACCATCCTATACTGGAGGGAATGTAGAATAAGAGGAACATTCTGACACTGCTGGAGGGAACGTAAATTTGTACAACCACTTTGAAAATCAGTATAACAGTTTCTCAGATAACTGGAAATCAATCTACCTAATAATCCAGCAATATCACTTTTGGTCATATTCCCAAATGATGCAAATTCTGACAAGTACATTTGCTCAACTATGTTTATTGCAGCACTATTCTTAAAAGCCAGAACCAAAAAACTACCTAGATTCCTCTCAACTGAAGAATATATTTTATAAAAATATGTTAGATTTACACAATGGAGTACTACTCAGCAGTTAAAAAATGAGTCTAAAATTTGCTGGCAAATGTATGGAACTACAAAAAAATCATTCTAGTAACACAGAATGACCCAGAAAGCCAAATATGGTATGTACTCACTTATAAGTGGCTTTTAGATGTAAAGCAAAGAATACTCATGCTACAATCTCAAACTTCTGAGCAGCAAGGTAACAAGGAGGCCCCAAAGAGTCCTTCAATGCTTTCCCTGGAAATGGGAAATATATAACTTCTCTTGAGCAAACTGGCACCATAGCAGGGCAAGGGCTAGGGCAGGTAGAAAGAAAATATGAGTGAATGGAATAGTTGAGTTGGGGGAAGATGACACAGAATAGAAAAGAAAAAATATTTTAATAGAGGGAGTAATTTTGGGGTTAGACAGAAACCCGTTACAATTCTTAACATCTACAAGGAAAACACAGTAGACCAAATTTAGAAAGAAAAAATATACACCACTGTATCTTAAATTGCTTATTAACACTTACACACTGATAATGGGGTCTTCAATACTCTACTCTTGTCAATAGACTTCCATATAAAAACTAAACAGAAATGATAGATTTAATTAAAATTATAAATCTAAAGGATCTAAGAGATAATTGTGAAATATTTCTCTCAAACTCACAAGAATGTACCTTCTCAGCATCTCATTTTACTATCTCTAAACCTGGCCACATACATGGACACAAAGCAAAACTCAACAAATAGAAAGAAATTAAAATAATTTCCTTCACCTTGTCTGACCACCATGCATGGATTAAAGCTAGATATTAACAAAAACAGAAACAAAAGAAATCTTACAAACTCATGGAAACTAAACAACTCTCCTGAGTGATAAATTGGTCAAGAGAGAAATTAAGAAAGAAATTTTAAAACTTTCTAGAATTAAATGAAGATGAATACACAATATATCCAATCTTAAGAGATCCAATGAAGGAAGTTCTAAGAGGCAAGTTAGCAGCAGCACTAAGTGCATATATGGTAAGATCTCATACTAGTAAATTAACAGCACACCTGAATGTATAGAACAAAAAGAGAAAATCACACCCAAAAGTAGAAAATAAATAATAAAACTTTGGGCTGAAATTGAGTGTGTGTGTGTGTGTGTGTGTGTGTGTGTGTGTGTGTGTGTGTGTATAACTGAAGATCTAAATAAAGTCACCACATTATGGTATAGACATAGTGACAACTGCCTATCTCTTGTCACCAAATGTAGCTTCAGTACCAGGGTTGGGTTACATCTAATTGAATTGTTGGCCAAAGGAGTCCTATGGAAATCTTCAATCAATCAATGCTTTTGCCAAGACAATAGGTTGCTCTCCACAAATGGACAGCAAGGCAACATTACTGAAGACAGAATCTACACAACTTATTGAATATGGAAAACTCAACCTGGTGTCTACATGGGGCCTTCACCCTTATGTTTTAGCATTTTTGATTCAAGAAAGTATTCTTTCTACATGCTTCCAAAAGAGAAATATAATCACTAAGTCAGTCACAAATCCACTGATTCTCAGTGGTATCTTACCTGAAAGATTATGCTAGGGTAATTATTCCACAAAACTTATAATATTAACCAACCAATAATTCAGCAACCTAGACTAAATCCAAATACTACTACTCTTTAAAAAATAAAGACAGATAAAGGGTAAAGGAAATAAAAAAAAACAATCTGCTATATTCATTGATCAATCATTATCAGAGATGTAAAGTCCTGTAGCAAATGAGAAAGAAACTTTAGAGACCTGCAGCCAGAGTTACACAGAAAGTAGAAGACCTTGAAACACATGTCTCTAACTGAGATGTCTCTATCAGATCCCTTTGCCTAGTGTTCAGTGAACCTAGGGAAATAGGAAGCAGAATGAGTGTAAGAGCCAGAAGAAGCCAGATAAAGAAGGATCTCTAAATTATCATGAGCAAAGCTCATATAAAGTTATGGAGACTGAACGAGCATTCACAGTGCCTGCAAAGGTATGTAATAGGTCCCCTGTATGCTTACTATAGCTTCCGCTTAGTGTCTTTTTCTAAGTGTGTGAATGAGTATGTCTCTGATTCTACACCTTCTCTTGGTGTCTTTTCTTGTCTTAGTTTGCTTATTCAACTTTGATATAGTGTGTTTTGTTTTATCTTATATTTTAGTTGTTATATTTTATTATAATCTCTTAGAGATAGATAGATACATACAGATAATTCCCATGAGATACAGAAAGGGAGTAGATCTGGATGGGAGGGGAGTTGGGGAAGAAGTAGGAGGAATTAAGGGAAGGGAACCCGTTATCAGGGTATATTACATGAGGGAAAAAGGGAAAAGTAAGAGAAGATATATGCAGTGGTTTTATACTGCAAACAGGAAATCATACTGTATTTCTCCTAGAAAAACATGCATAAGGCTATATTTGGCTGCTCTCTAGATGGCCCATTTCATTTTATATGTTTTTTCTTTTATATTCCAGAGATTGTGGCATCTGTTTACTGTTTTGCCCTCTCTCGTTCTCTCTCTCTCTCTCTCTCTCTCTCTCTCTCTCTCTCTCTCTCTCTCTCTCTCTCTTTCTGCTTCCTCTTTGTCAGAGGTGCTTAGAGAGTCTCCTTATGGAGTTCCTGCTACCTCTCTTAGTTCTGTTCATGTCTCCTGATTTCAGGGACTATACTCATGTGTCGTCACACGTTGGTTTAAGCATAATCTACTGGGAATAAACACAATTTAGGAGCCTATTTCAAAGGCAATCACAGTTTTTTTTTTTTTTTTAGTGTTTTTGTATGTAGAGGCATGCCTTCTATGGAGAACAATCCAATGCAATGTGGTTCTATGGGAACAGAAAGGATGAGATTTAAGTGCTTACCTGATGTGCTGGGAAAGAATCAAACTTGACACTGCTAACACGGTGTGAGAGGAGTGACTGTTCCTTCTTCACAAATATCTGTCAAAAAATTTCAAAACACTGAGCCTGTTCTCCATGCAGATTTAAGGCTCCTCTCTTGTGCCTGCTTGTAGAAAACAAAACAGATACCACAGAGATCATGCAGAATACTCATGTACTGTCATTCCAATATTCATTCTGCAACCACACTAAAATGAGGACTTTAATTATAATTTAACATAATCTTACACCTGTTAAGATATGATGATTAGCTCAGCAATGCTGAAGATTGTTTGGCATTGAATGTAAGTAAAACTGTAAATAGAAATCTATAATTTGTTTTCTTAAATTTCTCAATTTACTTGAAGATTAAAATGTTGCAAATAATTTACTTTTCCTAAAATAGTTCTAATGTGTAGAATTATAATTCAGTGTTAATCAAATACCGAGTGTAAAATAATTTTAAAGTCAAATTTATCTATGACCATAATAACAAGGTCAAGGCCCATTACACTGTATTGGTTACTTTGTCTTTTTTTCTATTATCTTATTATGAATAAAGTCTCATTTTTTATCCATGTATTTTCTTGTTAAAACTCCCTTCCCCCTCTTTTTCATTAGGCTGGGGAAATTCAGCGCCAAATTTTTCTTTGAGAGGAGTCTATGAAACTCACAGATATGATCACAGCCCACAGGTATGAGGAGACACAACCCTTATCTTGCTGCTCTTGCACTAGGGAGAGATCCCCACATGGACTCGATCCATTCCATATCTATGCTTAGATCTCTTTGCACCTTAAACTTTGATAAATGTCTTCACATTGAAAAGTGATGTTTGCATGTTTTCTTATTCAGTCAATGAAAGAAAACCTAAAAGTATTCAAAACTCAAATTTATGTTATAGTCAACTAACAATTTAGAGTGGGCTCCACTAGGTTGGAGTTTTAATTGTCATGTGAGAATATGAACCAACATGCTATAGTAGATGTTTCAGAAAATGTAGAAGTCACTTAAACATTCTCCTTCAGGGGTAGAAATTGGACAAATGTGAACTTCATGGTATTAAAATAAAAATTTTAGTGTGTCTCCAGAGCCATATTGGAGTACATAACATTAATAAAGAATTTGTAACGTTAACAATTGGGAAATACATTGGGACCATCTCCTGCTCTACTTCTTAAATCATTCCAAATCTATGCTTTGAGGTTTTTCCAATTACAGTAACAAAAATTGTCTTTTATGAATATAATTCAGGAAAGCATCTGTTTTTCACATTTTCTGGCAGTGGCCTTTAAAACAGAGATCTGAAGATAAAACCCTAGTCAGTGCTTTCATCTGTCAGGTTCTAAGATTCTGTCCTAGCCTCCCCTAGCCACTTGGGGGAGGAAAGGGTTGATTTGGCTTCTACTGCTATATTGTTGTTCATCACTTAATGAAGTCAGGACAGAAAGTCAAATAGGGACAGAAGCTGGTGGCAGGGTTTACGCAGCCACACCCAGGGGCATGCCTCTATACAATGTGTATCCCACCTGAGCCGAATTGGCTCAGCTACATGGAATGCCAAGAATTCTTACACTGTGGATGCATAATCTGTTACATTTAGGCTCTAGAATTCTTGTTCTGACAGACAAAAGTCATAAAATGGATCTACCATTCTTCATCGGTGTCAAAGCTGGAATCTTTCTGTCCCTCAAATACCATTGTTCATGTTTGAAATATCTGTTTGTGTGTATATGCATAATGTATGTATGTACATACAGTGTGATGTACATGTTCCTGTGCATTTATGTACCTAGGTATTCATGTGAAGGCCAGGAATAGAAGTCAGGTAACTTCCTCTATAGTTGGCCACCTGGTATTTTGAAACAATGTATCTCCCTGAACATGAGGTTCAACAATTCAAGTAAAAATGCTTTCCAGTGAGTTCAAGAGATGTGTTTGTTTCCACCCTTTTAATATCTGGGTTACAAACACAAACATAGATAAGGAGGCACTCAGAATCAAATTTAGTGCTTCATGCTTGTACAGTAGAAGCTACTTGGTGAACTATCTCCCCAGGCCCACAAACTTACAAATTATCATCCTGACACAAGAAAAAGCTATCTGAGCACAGCAGTCAGTCAATACATGCACAATCGAGCAGAAAGAACATCTAATGAAGAAGAAAACAGGATGTTTCTTCCTAATATTGGTGTTGTCCTATATACCCTTTCTTGTTCCCATTACAAATACCCTGGGAAAAAAACAATATAAAGCAGGAAGGGTGTATTTTAGCCTACAATTCCCAATTGTTATAATCCACTGTTGAGGAAAAGTTAGAGCAACAGGCCCTTGAGAAAACCAGCCAATTTTATCCACTACACAAGACTAGAAAGTGAGTATATGAATGTGTGCTATTTTGCATCTCCCTTTTTCTACTCTTAAAAAGCCCTGGGTCCAGTCAATGAAATGGGTCCCATATACTCAGAGTGGACCTTACCAACTCAGTTGACATTATCATGATAAATCCTCACTGACAAGCAGTCAGGTCAGCCTTATCTAGATTACTCCCTTCTCAGATGATTCTTGATTGCAGTAAATTAATAATAAAAAATAACCATCCCAATGGACTTTCCAGAATCAATCTGTCCAAATCAAAAACACTCATTATTTACATCTAGATTGATAGTTTTGGGCATAGATATTATATGAGAGTTAAAATGAGAAACAGAGGCCATCGTTTGGCATGGTCTTGCTGTGCTTAAGTATAATTGCTGAAGGAAGAGACAGGGAGATTTGGTTTGAACAGAAATCTGAAGAACTCCCTCTTAGACCTATCTAGTTAATGCATTTGTTTCTGGAAAATCTATACTACTAAAGTATTAAACTGTCAGTAAGCAGAGTGGAAAGACTGTCTCAAGAAGGTGCAACCAGATCTAGTCATAAAGCAAAGGACAGTGAAGGGGCTTCAAAAGATGGCTGAAGTTCAGCAAAAGAGGAGTTAAAGGGGAAGAAAGCTAGGATGCAATGACATGAAGATATGTCCTATAAAGCACAGACAAGTCTTTCTACTTTCCTCCTTTTTTTGTCCTCACCCTTTTCTCCATCTCTCTCTTCCCCTTTCTATCTTTGTCTCCTTTTATTCATTCTTTTGGGTTAGAAATACTGCCTTCTTCATTAAAAAAAGAGAAGAATGGATTGAAGATCTGCTATCAATCATTTTATTTCCAGTCAGAAAGTAAAAAATAAAGTTGTGACAGTGATGATTGTAAAGTCAGAAGCAACTCTATGAAATCACTTATAAATAGCTACTTTATAATTGAAAGTGATAAATTCTTACTTTTCCAATGAAACTTCTATTCTTATTCATGATTTATTAAAGATTTATTGAATATCTGCCAGGGACCAGACATGGTTTTTGTTTGTTTGTTTGTTTGTTTTTTACAGAGATGGCAAATGTTTATTCTGCCTTTACCTTATGGATACAGATGAGGAGTCAATGCCTTTGGACAAGAACAATCACTTATTGCCTATTACAATAAACTTAAGTAATAAATGTTTCAACATTCTAATAAAGTAACCAGAGGTTTCATAGGTATGTGTTGCCCATATTTCCAACATGGCTCCCTTGATTGTCACTAAAACACAAAATTATTGTGTTAAAAATTATTTTCCTTAATTCAAACATTTTGCAATTAAAATGAATGGAATCATCAATAAAATCTAAAAATATGTAAAAAGTTAGACACATAAAATATCTTTTAAAGTATCCTAAAGGAGAAATTAAATACTTTTAGATAAGAAATGACTTTGTACGATAAAATATTATTGAATTCTAACATAAAAGAATTTTGAAAAATGAAAAAGAACAGGTGAACATAAAGCTAAATCAAGTCATATGGACATTTGTCAAAGTTAAAACAAAACTGGGTAGAAAATGGAATAAGTATGACTGAGCTGTCTAAAATTATAGAATTTAAAAATACACACTAAGTCCAAAATTTAGAACATGGTGTATTACTGGATTCTGAGTCTATATACCAAAATAAGATGTTCCTAACATTTTCATTCTGCCTTTAGTAATAGTTAGCTTTTCAGAAAACTGGTTTAGAGAACAATCATTTTAATAATGCCTTATATGTAATTACATGAATAAATATTAAGTAATAATATTAAAAAATGAATAAATTTTATTTTAATTAATTAAATCAATAAATTAAATAAGTAAGTAGGTAATAACATGAAAATGTCAACCTTCTATCAAGATTAGTTTATAGGAAAGACTCATTTACAAATCTCCATTCAACACCTGACACACAAGAATGGAATTACTTGTTATCACATTTACAGAATCAGAAGAAACTTCTCTAACATCCTACTGTCTGTAAGAGATTTAAGTGTGATTATTTGGAAACCTGGACTCCAGTGTTTGTGCAATTAATCATTGTAATCTTCTGAACAAATGTTCTCATATAATTAGAAGTGAAAAACAGGAATTTTGATTTCAATTGAAGAATTTCAGGATGTTTTAATAAAAGAAAACTTGCCAGTGGCAAAAAATAATTAAAGGGATGAGAGAGAGATAAATATGGAGAAAGAAAGAAAGATAATTGGTTTCCTTACATAAATCACTTGTATGATGATTTGTTCATAGGCCTAGCTTGTGCACCTGCCCATTATTTATTACAAACCATTTCACTGATCAAAAGGGGAAATTGACATAGATTTATATTTGTGGTCTTCTTAAGACTTTAGAGTTTTGGGTTTTGTTGTTGTTGTTGCTATTTTGCCTCTGTGTTTCCATTTTAGATTTCTTTAAAATGAAACAATGTGTGTATTAGGTCCATAAACAAATAATGTTGCAATGAGAACTTAAGTTAAAAGTAAAAACTTTCAGGAGATAACACTTTGATTTTCTGAAGCCATCTTCTTACATTTAGTGTAAGGAGACAGCTCTGTTCTTCATTCTAACCAAATAGCAGTGTTCCCAGGGATGTCAGAAAGATGGTTTGTCTTTCTTTAAAATTTGTAAAAATCATAAGTCAGACAATTTCTTCTATCCTAAAAAGCAGCACAAAGTGATTTTGCAAATGTAATTCTTATGTAAATATTTTGTCTCAGGTTTTACTGGTATAAGGCAATTTTTAAATCTCAGAATTAAATTGCTTGAGGTCAGAATTTATTAGAGCCATTTTAAATAAAACCTCAACTTGAGGACTCATCTCAAATGTAACTTTAAAAGAATTTGCTTTAAGTCAATAGAAAGTGAAATTTGTTAAGATTAGAAATGCCAGCATAGGCACTTATGCTTTGATAATTCATATAATATTTAGAAGTAACTTATCATTTTGAGTTATCAATTGTTTAAAAGATGGCAGAAAATAAGAAAAAAATCCCAGCTTTTATTGTAACCAGTGACTCCAAGTTACATAGTTTGTTTAAAACTAATATTCTTTCATAAAAACTTTATTGGTATACATATATATTCACATACTTTTGTAGGAATCATAATCACGTGCATCTGTATTTTTAGATACCATTTGTCTATCTATGATTAAATTGCAATTTGTATTAAGATGTCTGAAGGATACTTATGCCAACAATATGCTACATCATAAGCACACAAAATTTTCTGAATGGAGATTTATTTTACTTATAGTTTGTTATTTACATAGCTAATAATGTGATCTTTTAAAAATGTCTTTCTATATGTAAATGTTTTATCTGAATGTATGTTGGTTCATCTCGTGTATGCCATGGCCAAAGAAGCCCAGAAGTGGCTATTTGATCCACTAGAACTGGAATTTCAATTTGATTTGAGCTACCATATGAGTGCTGGAAATCAAACCCAGAACCTCTGAAAGAGCAGTCAGTGCTCTTAAGCAACCAGGTATCCTCCAAGATCCACTTGTTTCATTGTTTAAAAAATTGTTTTATTTATAAACATGTTTCTAACTACATTAACCCTGTAATTGTTAAAGCTAATGAAAAAATTTCCCTGCTTCTTAAAATTTAGTGTTTTATTTTATTATTATATTCCAATAAACCATTTAAAAATAAAAAAGAAGAAATGAAAGAATTTCTGCCTTTGGAGCAATTATTAAAAATCATGAACTAAAATAAAGATTGGCATGAAAAATTAACAGGCTATGATATTCTAAAGTAAATTCTCTTCAAATAATTCATTTCTACAAAATAGACTAGAGGGAAAAAGAAAACAGCTTTACTAAAACATTATGTTATTACATATTTAGCTAACTATTAATATCTTAGTGTATGTGCTGATTGGCAGTACAGTCTGTTTGCTTACATATCATAGATATTATATATTATAGTAATATAGTATATTACAGTAATATTTTATATTTAATATTTTGTAAATTATAAGTTAATTACAAATATGAAAGTTGTGCCAATAAAATATACATCCTGAGACTTTATTTAAAGTGTAATGTAAAAGCAATGTTACCTCATGTAACAGTGACTTACTCTTTCCACGTAGAACATAAAGTATCAGTGTCTATTCCCACAACTTGAAGCACTGTAGTAGATAATTTTGTTAAAAACCACTCTCTCTCTTTACAGTTTGTGTTATCTGCAGTATTGACAACCTTCAAATTTACTATTAGCTTCTACTGCTTTCTCCAGAGTATTACTGTTGATTGAAAAGTTCCCTGTATGTTCCATATCCACTGCTTCCCTTGCATGCCCCAAGACTAAAAATTTCAGAGACATGATCACAAAGGAAGTGATTTCCTTCCTGTATTCAACTTCTTTTGATCAGTTCCAGGATTACTCTAAAACATTAACTTTAAAAAAACACACCTGCCTTAATATTTTCCATATATACAGCTTGTAAGGATTTTGAGAGGAGATATCAGTTTCCACTCATCTTCACTTTACAAAGAACCTGGATCTTAGAGGGCACAGGTGAAGTACATAACTCTATGTTAGATATTCTTTTACTATGATTTTCTTGTCAAATTAAAGGCGTTTGTTTTATCTTGTTTTCATGGTGTTTCAAGCTGGTAAAGGACAACTTTGGGTGATTCTGTAGTGTTATTTCCAGAGATAACTAACAAGTGAGACAGTGAATCAGGGAAAGTCCTACCTCAGATGAAAGTACCTTCACTCAGTGAGATGAAGCTTCAGATGAAAAAGTGTTGGTAGAAGAGGAAGCGAGAGAACATGAGCAAGCTACAGGTGATAGTGCTAATTTTCTACTTGGCAGATTCTAGACTCAACTAGGAGTCAAAATTTTTGTCAAATATTTGGGGAATCTTCTAGATTGAGGTTAGATTTTGAGAACATCCATAAGAAATTATTTTGATAATGTTAATGAACATGACAAAACATTCAGTAATTGAATGCATGACTATTCCCCAGGGGGAGGTAGGCATAGGCTCTGGTCTATATAACACCCTAGCATCCATTCATCACTTTTTCTTCATTACAGACAATATATGACCAACTGCTAGCTTGACATCACTACCACGATGGATTGTACCATCAACTGTGAGTCAGAATAGTCACTCTCTTCTCTTACATTTCTGTTGTCAAAACATTTTCTCACAGCAATAGAAAAAAAAACTATGACATTGAGTGAGTGAGAATGTCTATTGTACCTCTATTCTTCATGAATATTAGACACTAGCTTCTTCAGCATTCATCATTCACTTCATACCAGCAACTCTCTATGGAACCACTAGTGTCTTCGTAGAGTATTAACCAATTTCCTCACCCCTCTTGTGTGCAGCTGGTCATTGTTGGAATACCTGACCTCCCTTTTTGCAGTTCAATTTTCTTATAATATTCTTCTTATACATACAATATCTTTTTATTTGCTTCTGAGTTGAACATATAATCCATGTATGCAGGTTTGTTTATTACAAATTTATGTTTCCCTAGATTATTTATTGAAAGCCTACCATATATCAGACTACTTACATCATAGTGCCTTCTTCAGATATGACAGTGTAAAGCTGAACAAGAAACATTAATTTCTCTTTCCATGGAACATATTTTCTAATGAAATGAGATATAATATAGGTTGTGGTTTAATGTACAAAGACAAGGACACCCAGTAGAAGTCAGTGCATCAATGAAAACCAAACAGATTAGTCCAAAAGCTATGGAGAACTTAACTTCAGAGAAGTGCTGCTAAAATACTAGTCTATAATAATATTTTTAAGAAACATTAAGAGCTTTTGTACAGCAAACTATAGGTATATGTCTTGTAGAAATCACAATAATAATTAAAGAAAAATCTTGAAAACATGGTCCCTATGTTTCTTTGAATTTTCCTCTGTGGTTCAATGCGGGACTACCAATGGCACATTCACATGTATGTGATTAAAATATTTAAATTATCTGGATTACATTTCTACTAATATATCCACAAATAATTAAGATGATTAAATATTTAAAAACCTATGTTTTGGGACAAGAAGATAGTTAGCTATGATATACCTTAAGAAAAGACTAATGTATAGAATTGAATAGAAAAATATCAAGGCAAACACAAACATAACTTACATGACAATGTACTGTGTTATCCCAGTCAGAAGAATTTTTCCTAATTATATTGCTCGACTATGAGGCTTGTATCAGAGAACAAAGAAAAGATCTTTACCATCAATGCACAGGTTTGTTAATGAAGACAATTCCCTGGTTCTTATCAATGCAGAAAAAATATTTTAACCTATCTTCTTTCCTTGAAAAAAATTTCCTAATAAAGAATAAATATTAACAATTGAGCTTTTACAAAGCCAATAATAACTATTAAACATTTAAAAAGAGACTAATGTCAGAACTATTGCATAAAAAAGAATAAAATTTTAAAAGTTATGTAAACAAATACACTTTAAATCTACAAGAGCATAAATAAAAATGCATATGCAGAGTTTCTTAATCATAAAGTAATCTCATAATAAGCGTATTTATGGTTGTTATGAAGTCACTGTTATTAAAAACATAAAAAAACAGTATCTACTTCACAATTGAAATAATTCCTGACAAATAAGTTTGCCTTGGAATTATCAAGAAATATTTCTTTAGTCAGGAAGAGATTGAGCTAGAATAAAAGTGCCTTTTCTCAGACAGAGGGAAGGATGTTGCAATTTGAAGGAATATCAAGTCAATGTTATTTAGAATATCTCTTTTCAGCAACTTATGCCACAAGAAAATATATGGGCAAATGAAGAGAATATACACTTCAAATGAAGAAACAGAAATGACATGATTAGCTATCAGTAAAGTTAAAATCAGAACTACATTAAGATTTCATACCAACCCAGTCAGATAAGTAATTTCTCATAGACTTAAAAATTTGCTTTCTATGTCAACAAGAAATCTAGAAACCTAGTAACAAAAAGCCCCAAATCACTTTGTAAGTAAAAGCTGAACAGAAACAAGCAAGATGCTCATTATTTTGAATAGATAAGTTTCTATACCCATGAGAACACAAATATTCAAAGCATTCAGGTGTAAGTCAAATGAATACACACATAAAGATATAGACACATACACAAACAATCAGTGTGACCACATTACAAATAATTAGAAGACAGAAAACTCTACATAGAAACAGATTCCAGCGGTTCCGCTTCCGGGACCAGGTGCTGTCTGCAGAGCAAGTCGCAGCACACTCTGTAGCAGGCACAGATAAAGTCTGCCTGTTATGTTCCCCCCGGCTGCTGCTGAGGGAATTTACACAGCTACCACCTTCAACTGAGCGAACAGATAAGGACTGGGGGTCCCTGAAGGACAGACTCAGACCCCACACAGAGAGGTGACAGGAGGCACACAAGCCCGAGTGCCACAGCTGATCAGGAGCCATCTAATTGTGAACCACTGAACCCATGGGCAAACGTCAGTGCGAAAACTTCCATAATAATATAAAGAACAACAAGGTAACTCCAGAAGAAAGTGGCAATCTTACAAACACAAGACCTGAACTGAGCAATGAAGAGGAAACAGAAGGAAGCAACACCAAAAATTCCTTTTTGATGATCATCGAAGCTCTAAAAGAAGAAATGAAAAATAGCCTTAAAGAAATAGAAGAAAATACAAACAAAAAATTGGAAGAGATGAACAAATCTATGAAAGAAACATACCAGGAACTAAAAGCTGAAATAGAAGCAATAAAAAAGGCACAAAATGAGGCAAAGATGGAAATAGAAAAACGGAAGAAGAAGCTGGAACCACAGATACAAGCATAACAAACACAGTTCAAGAGATGGAAGATAGAATCTCTGAAGTAGAAGACTCAGTAGCTCAAATAGATATATCAGTCAAAGAAAATAGTAAAACTAAAAAAGCCATAACTCAAAATGTTCAGGAAATCTGGGACACCACGAAACACCTAATTTGAGAATAATAGGAATAGAAGAAGGAGAAGAATACCAGCTCAAAGGCACAGATAATGTTTTCAATAAAATCATAGAAGAAAACTTCCCTAACCTGAAGAAGGAAATGCCTATAAAGATACAAGAAGCTTACAGAACACCAAAAAGATATGACCCCCAAAAAAAGTCAGCACGCCACATTATAATCAAGCCACAAAACATACAGAACAAAGAAAAAATTTTAAGAGCTGCAAAAGAAAAGGGCCAACTCACATATAAAGGCAGACTCATAAGAATAACACCTGACTATTCAGTGGAAATGATGAAAGCTAGAAGGGCTTGGTCAGAAGTTATACAGACCCTAAAAGAGCATGGCCGCCATACTGGAATACTATACCATGCAAAATTATCAATCATTATAGATGGAGAAAACAAGGTATTTCAGGACAAAGTAAGACTGAAAGAATATCTATCTACCAGTCCAGCACTACAGAGAGTATTAGAGGGAAAACTCCAACCTAAAGACCCCAGATACACCCAGGATATCACAAACAATCAATAATTCCACAGAAGAATACCCCAGAGAAAGGAAATACAAACAAGTTACCACCAAAAATGGCAGGAAATATAAATCAATGGTTACTAATTTCCCTTAATATCAATTGTCACAACTCTCCTATAAAATGTCACACACTAATAAGATGGATACAACAACAGTAGCCATCATTCTGTTGCCTACAAGAAACACACCTCAACCACAAACACAGACACAGGTTTAGAATAAAGGGTTGGGAAAAGATTTTCCTATCAAATGGTCCTAAGAAACAAGCAGGGGTTGCAAACCTAATATCTAACAGAGTAGACTTTAAGCTAAAAGAAATTAAAAGGAACCAAGATGGTCATCACAGGAAAAATTGGTCAAGAGGAAATTTCAATCTTGAATATTTATGCCCCTAAAATAAGGGCACCTACTTATGTAAAAGAAACACTGCTAAAGCTCGAATCCTACATCAATTCTTACACCCTAATAGTGGGAAACTTTAATACCCCACTTTCAACCCTGGATAGATCAACCAGACAGAGTTTCAACAGAGAAATAAGGAATCTAAAAGAGGCTATGATGCAGATGTATTTAATAGGTAGAGAAGATTTTCACAAGCCCTACAAGTGACAGAGAGCTGATCTCTAAAATATATAGAAAACTCAAGAAACTAGAGCCCAAAACTTTGAATAACCCAATCAAAAAATGGGATTCAGAACTAAAAAGGGAATTCCTAGCAGAAAAATTACAAATGGCTGAAAGACACTTGAAAAACGTTCAACTTTAGCCATCAGAGAAATGCCAATCAAAACAACTTTGAGATACCATCTTACACCTGTCAGAGTGGCCAAGATTAAAAATACAGATGACAGCCTATGCTTGAGAGGTTGCAGAGCAAGGGAAAAACTCTTCCATTGTTGGTGGGAATGTAAACTTGTTCAACCACTCTGGAATGCAATAAGGTGATTTCTCAGAAAACTGGGAATCAATCTCCTTAAAGATCCAGCAATACCACTACTGGGTATATACCTTAAAGATGCACATTCATACTCCAAAGGCATTAGCTCAACTATGCTCATAGTAGCAGCATTCATAATAGCAAGAACGTGGAAACAACCTAGATGTTTCTCAACTGAAGAATGGATCAACAAACTGTTACATCTACACAATGGAGTACTACTCAGCAATAAGAAAAAATGACATCCTAAAATTTGCAGGCAAATAGATGGATTTGGAGAATATCCTCCTGAGCAAGGTATCACAGATACAGAAAGATAAGCAGGGGATGTACTCACTCATTAGTGGACTTTAAACTAAAAGCTAAGCATGTCCAAGCTGAAAACCACAACCACTGTACAGCTTGGGGTCTGAAACACCTTGGACCAGCACCTTGGAGCCCATTCCCTTCCAGAGAAGAACACGTGACCCAGTCTTGATGTTGGGATGAGGAGAGTGGATCTGCCTGGAGTGGATGCTGAACTAAGCCACCTTGGTACATTGTACCTTGGGACCTCCTGCCCTTGCTGGGAAGGAGATAAAGTGATGGGGAGAAGAGTGAGTGATTGGGAGGGGCTGGAGGGGGAAGGGAGTCTAAACAAGGGGATACATGGATTAAAAAATGACTTTATTCATAAAAATTAATTAACTAATTTTTAAAAAAGAAGGTGGAGGTAGGAGATACACTGGGAAGATATTAGTGAATGTGAACAAGAGTTAGTTTTGGAAAATGGAAAGACTATGATACTGTTTGAATATATTGAGTACCAATGAAATTATACATCAAAAGAGTTGTTGGTAAACTTTGTCTCTTAAATACTTTATGACAATTAAGAAGCAATGTATTCATGCCACACTATCTCATTTTGTGATATTTAAATTCTGACAAGATTTTGTCTTTCTCTCAGGATAGATATAAATATATAATTTGTCATAGAAAAATCAGTTTATATATTATCAACTTTTTGGGGAAAGGAGATAAAATTGAAAGCCAGTATCATTTTGTTTATTCATAAACGCTGACTAAAGAATAACCAGGAAAATAAACTATAAAACTAAAAACTATATATAATGATAACTTTCAGCCACTTAACATATAAATAATTGTTTTGTGTGTCAACCTAATAAAATTATAAGATAAAGATGAATAAAAAATTCATATTATAGAAAAAAAAAGAAAGCCTACCAACTCATGGAAATTAAACATCACTCAGCTGAACCATCTCTGGGTCAAGGAAGAAATTAAGAAAGAAATCAAAGTATACCTAATATTTAATGAAAATGAATCCACAACATATCCAAATTTGTGGGACACAATGAAAGCAGTCTTAAGAGGAAAATTCATAGCGCTAGATACCTACATGAAAGACCTATAGAAATCCCACAAGAGACCTAACAGCTCAGCTGAAAGTCTTAGAACAATTAGAAGCAAACTCACCTAGAAGGAGTAGACGGCAGGAAATAAACAAACTTAGGGCTGACATCAATACAATTGAAACGAAAAGAATAATACAAAGAATCAATGAATCTAAGAGTTGGTTCTTTGAGAAAGTCAACATGATAGATAAGCCCTTAGCAAAACTAATCAAAAAACACAGAGAGAGTGTTCAAATCAACAAAATCAGAAACGAAAAGGAGGACATAACAACAGACTCCTAGGAAATACTGAAAATTACCCGATCATATTTTGAAAATCTGTATTCCACAAAATTGGAAAACCTAGAAGAAATGGACAGCTTTCTGGACAGGTACCATCTACCAAAATTAAATGAGGATCAGATTAATTACATAAACAGGCCTATAAACCTTAAGGAAATTGAAGCGGTCATTAAAAACCTCCCCAAAAATAAAAGCCCTGGTCCAGACGGTTTTAGTGCCGAATTCTACCAGACATTTAAAGAAGAATTACTACCGTTACTCCTCAAACTATTTCACACAGTAGAAACTGAAGGAATATTGCCAAATTCCTTTTATGAGGCCACAATTACCCTAATACTGAAGCCACTAAAACACACAACAAAGAAGGAGAATTACAGAACAATTTCCCTCATGAATATTGATGCGAAAATTCTCAACAAAATTTTGGCAAACCATATACAACAATGTATAAAGGACATAATCCACCACGACCAAGTAGGCTTCATCCCAGAAATGCAGGGCTGGTTTAACATACGAAAAATTGTAAATGTTACCCATCATATAAACAAACTAAAGGAACAAAACCACATGATCATATCCTTACATGCAGGAAAGCCTTTGAGAAAATCCAAAACTCCTTTATGATTAAAGCCCTGGAGAGATCAGGAATACAGGGAGAATACCTAAATATAATAAGGGCGATTTACAAGAAGCTGACAGCCAGTATCAATTTAATGGAGAAAAACTCAAAGCAATCCCACTAAAATCAGGAACTAGTCAAGGATGTCATCTCTCCCCTTATATATTCAATATAGTTCTCGAAATTTTAGCTAAAGCAATAAGGGAACAAAAAAGAGATTAAGGGGATACAAATTGGAAAAGAAGAAGTGAAGCTATCTCTATTTGCAGATGATATGATTGTATACATAAGTGACCCACAAAATTCTTCCAAGGAACTGCTACAGCTGATAAACACCTTCAGCAATGTAGCAGGATACAAGATAAACTCAAAGAAATCAGTAGCCCTTCTATACACTAAAATAGAAGAGCTGAAAAAGAAATAAGGGAAACATTACCCTTCATAATAGCAGCAAATAGTATTAAATACCTTGGAGTAACTATAACCAAGGAAGTAACAGACCTATTTGACAAAAATTTTAAATCACTGAAGAAAGAAATTGAAGAGGATATCAGAAAATGGAAAGCTCTCCCATGTTCCTGGATTGGTAGGATCAACATAGTAAAAATGGCAATTCTACCAAAGGCAATCTACAGATTCAATGCACTGACCATCAAAATCCCAACACATTATTTTTTGGACCTTGAAAGAACAATACTCAATTTCATTTGGAATAACAGGAAAGCCAGGATTGCCAAAACAATTTTACTCAACAAAACAACCTCAGGAGGTATCACCATCACTGACTTCAAGTTATACTATAGAGCTACAGTAATAAAAACAGCCTGGTACTGGCATAAAAACACACTTGTGGATCAATGGAATAAAATTGAGGATCCAGACATTAACCCAAAAACCTATGAACACCTGATCTTTGACAAAGAGACCCAAAACATTCAATGGAAAAAAGAAAATATATTTAACAAATGGTGTTGGCATAGCTGGATAGAAGGGTGTAGAAAAATGCAAATAGATCCAAGCCTGTCACCCTGCACAAAACTCAAATCCAAGTGGATCAAAGACCTCAACTTAAACCCAGCCACTTTGAACTTGATAAAAAAGAAAGTGGGAAATACACTTCTACGAATTGGCACAGGCGACCATTTCCTAAATATAACACCAGTGGCACAGGCACTAAGACCAACAATCAATAAGTGGGATCTCCTGAAGCTGGGAAGCTTCTGCAAAGACAAGGACACTGTCAATAGGACAAAAAGACAGCCTACAGAATGGGAAAAGATTTTCACCAACCCTACAAGTGATAGAGGACTGATCTCTAAGATATGTAAAGAGCTCAAGAATTTAGAGCCCAAAACCCTGAATAACCCTATCAAAAAATGGGGTACACATCGAAATAGGGAATTCTCAGCAGAGGAACTATGAATGCCTGAAAGCACCTGAAAAAGTGCTCATCATCTTTAGCCATCGGAGAAATGCAAATCAAAACAACTTTGAGATAGCACCTAACACCTGTTAGATTGGCTAAGATAAAAGACACAGATGACAGCCTATGTTGGAAAGGATGCAGAGCAAGGGGAACACTCCTCCATTGTTGGTGGGAGTGTAAGCTTGTTCAGCCACTTTGGAATACAATATGGCGGTTTCTCAGAAAATTGAGAATCAATCTCCCCAAGGACCCAGCAATACCACTTCTGGGTGTATACCTTAAAGAGGCACATTCACACTCCAAAGGTATTAGCTCAACTATGTTCATAGCAGCATTATTTGTAATAGCAAGAACCTGGAAACAACCTAGATGTCCCTCAACTGAAGAATGGATTAACAAACT